>CAUYQU010044035.1:0-37893 GCA_963574635.1 Cheracebus regulus
GGAATCTCATCCAGCGAGAGGGTCCCAAACCTGGAAGAGAGCACGCGCCGGAAAAAGGGAGATAGAAAAGGCGGGGTCTGGAGGGCTATATGCGCTATGCTCATGCAGCAGCTTTATTTTGCAATGTGTTTCATTATATACTTTTCTGAAGTTAAAGTTGTTTATGCCAAATTAACATACTTAAGTTACAGTAAGCAAGTTACACCCAGTAAGTAAGTTAAGTCCAGTAAGTAGACTACACCCAGTAAGTAGGTTACGCCCAGTAAGTAGGTTACGCCCAGTAAGTAGGTTAAGGTAAGTAGATTACAGTCACACCCTGTAAGCTATGGTAAGTAAGTTACCAAGTGTACATATTTAAGTTAATATTTTGCAATGAAAGTAACACGGGTGCAAAATGAACACAGTCAAGCAATAAACCATAAGGAGCCAAAAGTAGACACAATGTCTCCTAAGTCCTCATATCCAAAAGGTAATGTCTGTTCATTATTTTGGATAACATATAGTTCCTCTCTCGGTTCCTACTTTCCCTCAGCTCAACTCCCCCAACTAGGGATCTGTGTCCGGGCTGAAGCTCACCGTATGGGGAGGCCCATTTCCCAGGGGCCTCACGGGAGCGATCCCCACAGATTCCCTCACCACAGGGTCTGGGGAATGGATGCCAGGAGCTGGAGGATGTACCCCAGGAGCTGGGGGATGGACCCCAGATGCAGGGGAATGGACCCCAGATGCAGGGGGATGGACCCCAGATGCAGGGGGATGTACTACTGGGGCCAGGGGGTGGACCCCTGGAGATGGCCCAGGGCAGCTGGGGTGGTCCCGGCGGCCCAGAGGGTGCAGGCCCCGTGGAAGGCATGGGTGGCAGAGGCAGGCCTCCTGGCAGGGGTGGTGGCAAAGGTTCAGGCAGCGGTGGCCAAGAGGGCAGACCGTTCATCAGTGAGGGTAGAGGACGCTTCACCCCAGGCGGGCGGATGGGGAGGCTAGGCGGAGCCTCAGGTTTCTGCATCTTAAAGTGGAACTGGAGGGAAAATTGCTTGGTACCTCGGTTCCAGTGCATCCAGAACTTGCCCTCCGCCTTGTTTGTCTCTCTGCTCCACACCTTGGAGCACCTTGAAGGTGATGGTGTCGTGGGGCTAGGCGGCCATCAGCAGGTACTGCCAGCGCAGGTCAGGAGATCGGTCTTCTACTTGTAAGCAGACTTGAAGTAGTGGCGTGGCCTGATGCCCTCAGCCACCTCAGGGTGGTTGATCTGGAAGAGGAGGCTCTGCTGGCCCATCTCCAAGTCCCTCTGCTTGGTCACTTTGTAGCTTGGGTGGCCGATCTTTACAAACTTCTTCACCTCCACCTTGACCTTCTCAGGTGCGGGTTGGGGGGGGCCTCCTTGGCCTCCTTGGCCTCCTTGGCTGCTTGCAGGCCAGTTGGTCTAGTGCTTCTTCCCCTGAGTATGTGCCAGGTAGCTTCCCTCGCTGTTGGGAAGCGTCAGGCAGAGCTTGCATTCGTAGCAGCCCAGGTGGTTTTTCATGAAGTCCGGGTCCTTGTTGATGTCCATGATCACCAGGGCCAGCTGCTGGAGGTGCTCCCTTCAGTCACGGTTGCTGTCAGAGGAGGAGGCCATGCTCCCGTTCTCAGTCTTGCCCCCAGGCGATGCAGGATATCCCTGCTGAGGCTTCCGGGAGTAGCAGCCTGGAAGACACCAGAGCCTAAGGCTGCGCCTCTTCAATCTGCCACAGCCACGACTTCCCTGACAGGTTTTTTCTTTTTAGGTTACCTGGTGCTTTTGCCTCACAGCTCTTGAGATTCTTTCCTTCATCTTAACTTTGGATAACCTGACGACAATGTGCCTCGGCGATGATCCTTTTGCAATGAATTTCTCAGATATTCTTTGAACCTCTTGTATTTGGATGTCTAGGTCTACAGTAAGGCCAGGGAACTTTTCCTTGATTATTCTCCCAAATATGTTTTCTAGGCTTTTATAATTATCTTCTTCTTCAGGAACACTGATTAGTCTTCGCTTTGGTCATTTAACATAATCCCAGACTTCTTGGAGGCTTTGTTCATATTTTCTTGTTCTTTTTCTCTTTGTCTTTGTTGGATTGGTTTAATTTGAAGATCTTGTTTTTGAGCTTGGAATTTCTTTCTTATACTTGTTCAGTTCTATTGCTGAGACTTTCCAGAGCATTTCACATTTCTGTAAGTGTGTGCGAAGTTTCCTGACGTTTTGATTGTTTTTTTCTTTAAACTATCTATTTCCTTGAGTATTTCTCCCTTCACTTCTTGTATCTTTTTTTTTTTTTTTTTAATTTCCTTGCAATTGGGCTTTGCCTTTCTCTGGTGCCTTCCTCATTAGCTTAATAACTAACTCCTGAATTCTTTTTGAGGCAAATCAGGGACTTCTTCTTGGTTTGGATCCATTACTGGTGAACTAGTGTGATTTTTGGGTGGTGTTAAAGAGCCTTGTTCAGTCATATTACCAGGGTTGGTTTTCTGGTTCCTTTTCATTTGGATAGGCTCTGTCAGAGGGAAGGTCTAGGGCTGAAGTCTGTTGTTCAGATTCTTTTGTCCCACGGGGTGTTCCCTTCATGTAGTACTCTCCTCCTTTTCCTATGTATGTGGTTTCCTAGGATTGGAACTGCTGTGATTGTCGTCTCTCCTCTGGGTCTAATCACCCAGTGAGTCTGCCTGGCTCCAGGCTGGTACTGGGGGTTGTCTGCACAGAGTCCAGTGATGTGTACCGTCTATGGATCTCTCAGCTGTGGATACCAGCGCCTGTTCTGGTGGGGTGGTGGGGCAGGGGGGTACAATGGACTCCATGAAGGTTCTTAGCTTTGGTGGTTTAATGCTCTATTTTTGTGCCAGTTGGCGTCCTGCTGGGATGTGGTGCTTTCCAGAGAGCATCAACTGTAGTAATACGGAGAGAGACTGGTGGTAAGGGGGGCCCTAACCTCCCAAGAGTATATGTCCTTTGTCTTCAGCTACCAGGGTGGGTAGGACCATCAGGTGGGGGCAGAGCTAGTTGTGTCTGAGCTCAGACTCTCCTTGGTTGGGTCTTGCTGTGGCTGCTGTGGGAGATAGGAGTGAGATTCCCAATACCACCTTCTCTTATAAGGAAACCAATCACATTACATTAAGGCCCACCTGAATGACCTTATTTTAACTAAATTACCTTTAAAAGCCTTATCTCTAAATATAGTCACCTTTCGAGGTAGAGGGTTAGGGCTTCAGCGTAAGAATTTGGGGGAAGTGGGAAGCACACTTCAGTCCATAACATGTCATTTATGACAAGTTTTAAATGACAAAGTGAATGTTGATGAAGTAAATTTTTATGAATTATCAATGGTTAATATAAACTTTTATAACATTCTGAAGAGTTTCAGCTGTAAATTATATGGGAGAGACTGTAGAGGACTGTAGATGGATTAGCACTAATTTTTTTTTTTTTTTTTTTACCCCGAGAAACTCAAACTCTATGACTATTGCACAATTGGGTCTATTTGCATATAAGAAATAGTATTTTTCATAGGTATTAATAAAATATCAGTGTCAAGTCATATATTTAAAAGAGTTGTTAAGTGAAGAAGGATTAGAATTAAAGGGGTTAGAATTAAGATTAGTGGGTAAAAGATACAAAAATTTTGCTCACTGACATTCATGACTGCCTGGAGATGGAATATGCAGACCTGAAGATTGGTTAGTTCTTTGTAGCTCAAGTTCTGAATTTTTTTGTGCTATTATAAATTTATGTATTGTTGAGTGTGGTTCTAGAAGGTGATTATTTTTCAACTTGAAGATTCTCTAAGTGAACTCTGAGTTTATTGGCTTTAAAAAGTTTAAGAACTTCCCTTTATATAATGAAAATACAACAAGTAAATATTATTTGTTTTTAAGATGTAGATTAATCATTTAAAAAGTCATTATGTTAAGTATTCTGAGGACCCTACTGTTATTTCTTTTCCTTCTCCCTCTAGTGGGCAGAAAATATTCTTAAAATATAGCATGGAAGAATTTATTACTATTGGGTGTATCAGTCTCAGTCTCAGCATTTTTAAAAACTAAAAATGTTAACATTTCAGAATCATTAAAGCAAATGCTTTACTCCTTTCTAGGCATAATAGTGGATCCTTGAATGTTGAAGATGTTCTTACCAGCTTTGACAACACAGGAAATGTTTGTAAGTTATATATTCACTCTATAGAAATATATTTAGTGTTTTACAAAGTGAATTTATAGTTGATGTTTTCTTCTCACTAGTATTTATTATACACTAAATGTATGCATATATATGTATATAAGAAACTTTTACTGTCTTTAGCTGCAAAATAAGCCTTTTATAAGGTGCACCTACTAAATGCAATACCACAGTTTTTACACTTTGGAGGGGTGTGTGTGTGTGAGAGAGAGAGAGAGAGAGAGAGAAAGAGAGAGAGAGAGAATATAGGTCAGAAAGAACACTGGACACCGCAATACTGTGTCTTGTATTTTTGTTTCCATTTTGACCTCAGTTACTTTAATAGTGGGGCTGTTTCTTTCTTCTTTCTTTGCTTTGTTTCAGGTGCTTTTTTTATTTTTTATTTTTTAACCATTTAAAGTAAAGAAAGTAAAGTTTCTTTACTTTCACTACAGAATAAACCCAGAACATATTTTTCTTGATGCTAATATACGTTAATACTAGTGTTTTTGTTTGATGCAGTATTACAATATTGTAGAATATATTGCCTTTTCATTTAAGCTTCTGATTAAGTGGTGATAGATTTGTCCACTGAGAAAATCACTTAAATATTTCTTATAATTCTTGTGATTAATTTCATGTAATGAAAGAAATCAGCCAAGAATACCTTTATGTCACTGAGTTAAACAGCATACCATCATAGGCTGTGCACTTTTTATGTTTTTTGTATAGGACATTCCTCTTAAGATAGTGAATTGTTAATGAAATATCACCATTTTAAATGTAAAAATAGTACTCATATTTTTTTTCTCAAAGAAAATTTTGGAATGGTTAGCTATTGTCTGAATTTAGGTAATATCTTTTGCTTAACAATGCAGCTTTATCAAATGCATAGATTCGCATAGAATTATGTTCAGTAATAGACAGCACTTTTGTTGTTATGTCTACATTATGATAAGCTTTTGATTTTATAGAAAAATATTTGTGTATTTTGTCACTAAGGAATCTATAAATGTCCTTAAATTATCCTAAATACCTAAAATAATGTAGGTTTCTTTTTCATAGATAGCGACAGATGTGCCTTTTAGTTTCTTACTTTTTTTTTAAATTTTCCAAACACTAGCTTGAACCAGAATGCCTTTTAGTTTCTCCATGTTGGCATTTAGTGAATTCTTTCCCACAAAGGCATATCTCATATTTTTATTTCTAGGGAAGGACTGGGCAAGGAATACCAGTGATGGCTGAGGATACATACTCCATTAGTTCTGGGATAATGTTAAATATCATTAAGTCAGGCTTACACATATGTAATTTCAGAAAATGATTCTAGAATGTTAAATGCAGAATTTTTGATTCAGTATTGTAAAAGTCAAGTATTATTCCCAGTTTACTCAGTATGAAATAGGGCCACTAGCTGGCAGCATTATGTAATATAAAAATAATTTCCTAAAGGCATCGATTATTATTTTAGGCTTGAATATAACTGTCTTGTCCTCTGATTTTTTTTTTATCAAGTTGTTCCATACCCCGCATTGTTGTGCATTAACAAGTGAAAAGATGGCATATCCAGGGTGTTTTTTCACTATTTTCCGTTTGGTAGAAAGGTTTAGGACTTTGGAATGATACCCACTTGCATTTGACTCCTGGCTCTGATATTCATCTTGAACAATTAGTATCACCTCTATGAACCTCAACTGTTTTCATCTCTTAGGACTGGCTATATTATATAGAAAGTATGTAAAATACTGCATGACCCAGCATTGATATTCAATTCATGGAAGCTATCTATTAATTATTACTAGTGATAAGTACCTATAAAGGTTCTTTTTTTCTAATAAAGAAGATAATATTATTTAGGATTATTCTGTCTTAAAATATACTATTTTAATTGAACTTACAATGTAGAAAAATTAGATAAAATTAGCAAAATAGCTGTAATGTCTCATCATAAATATGGTCTTAAAAACCTGAATATATTGCTAAGTGATAGAAATGCTGACAAAAATAAGACCTACTAAAATACATTGTTTTGTGTACATTTTATGTTTAGTCTTTTTATTTTAAAAATCTATATTGATGTTTCACTTCATGATAAATTGGTAAAGTCCTGTTCCAATAAAGTAAATATTGATTATAACTTTTATATAATCTTGGACGTAAAGTGACCGTGAACTGAAAAAGATTTTTCACTTGATGGCTCAAAAATTTGATTTTATTATGCCAATAGTGATATTGAGTTTGTGACTAGAAAACCCAGCAGAGGGCGCCACAATCATAATTCTGTGTCAGCCCAATATAATTAGGATAAATAGCTCAGATAACAACCCTAAGCTTTTACCATGTACACATATAAAGATGTGTCTAAACATTTCTATTTGATTTATTTATAATATATTTTGTATGTTCTGTAATTCAAAAATACAAAAAAAAGATTTTTCCTGCTGATTTTTTAGTTCAATTTTTTAAAATATCAGTTTAATGTTTCTATAAATAAATACTTTTGATAGAGAGCAAAAGTTCCATATAAGAATATCAGTTTGTAAATCACCACCATGGTAGTACATTAAAGGATAATTGGAATGAGGAAAAAAGTTTCTAATACATGAGAGAACCAATATATGGAATTATCTATTTATTTTAGGAATTTGTTTCTAGGTTAATAATGCTTCCTAGTAATAGAAAAAAATAGCTTGATTAAAACATTTTCTAGTCACAAAAACCTGGTTATATATAGATACAGTAAACACGATGTGGTCGTGGTTTAGGCGAACCATTAATTTCAATTTTAAGTTAATTTTAAAAAATCAGGGAATGATTATATTCATTGTAAATTTTCAAAAATGAAAGGAGCAGTCTTACCTTCTGAATTGGTTTATGCTCTAATGGAAAAGCCATGGAAAAAATCTCTTTAATTTTGAATAATAAATGAAACCTCTAGATAGCTTATTTCCTATTAGAAAAGAGAATTTTTTTGTATTTACTTTTCTTGTTTAGAAATTTTGTGATTTTTAAATGTATGAACTGCAAAGTGTTTTATATTTTTGAGATAACTTTTCATTGCTTGAATTTCTTCGAATGTTGTAGGAAGAAATTAAGAGGAATCTCATACAAAATCACTTCTGTGTATTGATTTATTGCTGTTTGATATACGACCCCAACCTTCTTTTTATATATTTATATTTACTATGGTAGAAAACAAACCATTTTGAAAGTGCTTACCTTTAACTAGGAGTAGGTATGTATGTTTCATTCTTTGGCTTCTACTGCTTGAGAACCTACTTTCTTCTGAGATATCAAAGCTTCTTGGTCAGGAGGTTGTGTCTACTATTGATTTATTGTGCCTGGAAAGAGATGCTCAAAAGCTACCTAGGGAAAAGTGTAGGATGACATCCTTCACCTCAAATGAGGTACTGGCTGCTTCTATGTTTCCTTTGATATGTCCCTCAGATACCTTGGGTAACAAGGGACTGCTCTATAAGCATTGCAGCAGATTTCTTGCTTCTGCTTTTTCTTTGGGCAGGGGCTCCTTTCTAGCTAGTCCTCTAACCTCTAGTCAGAGAAGCTGCATCCTGCTGTCTCTTCGAAAATCATTTTCTTTTTCTCCCAAGTCATTTCTTTCTGCTACTGCAAGGAATTTTTTAAAATGTAATTCTCCTCAGTGCTTACTTGATCCACATTCTGATACCATAGTATCTAATATAACTGCTGTTTATAACATCTCATCTCATGCTTGGGTCTGTAATAGGTTCATTTGTACAGTTTTAGCAAATCATCCTTTGTCTAGTAGTATGAGCAGATGTATTAGTACTTCATATGATTTAAGTTATGTACAATATAATATATAATCCTTTAAAGGATAGGATATCAATAGTTATATCATTGCAATAATATGATTGTGAAGCAGGATTCCTGGCAAATGTTGTAGCTTAAATCTGGGGGATGTATTGGTAAAATTCCTCTACTATTCTTTGAAAAATTTTTCTTTCCTGGTTGAGCTACATGACAGAACCCTGTGGTAGTTGATATCTCATTATCTCCTGGAGGAATTTGTAGACCCTGTGCCATATATCTTGTACACATGACAGTAGTGATTTTTTTCCCCCCAGTGAATTCTAGGACTGACCAGGATTTTTCTTTTTCTTTTCTTTTTTTTTGAAATGAGTTTCACTCTCATCACCCAGACTGGAGTGCAATGGTGTGATCTCGGCTCATTGCAACCTCTGCCTCCCAGGTTCAAGCGATTCTCCTGCCTCAGCCTCCTGATTAGCTGGGATTACAGGCATCTGCCACCATGTCCAGCTAATTTTTGTATTTTTAGTAGAGACGGAGTTTCACCATGTTGGCCAGGCTGGTCTCGAACTTCTCACCTCAGGTGATTTACTCGCCTTGGCTTCCCAAAGTGCTGGGATTACAGGTGTGAGCCACTGTGCCCGGCCTGACCAGGATTTTTTTAATGCACACAGCTATAGTCTTTGCTTCCTAGTAGTCTGATAGCAAGATCTATTTGTCTGTGATGTATCTAAAACTGATCTCTTTTGGGGTAGTAATCATTTCGAAAGACTCATTAAAATAAAAGCCAAGCGGCTGGGTGCGGTGGCTCACACCTGTAATCCCAGCACTTTGGGAGGCTGAGGTGGGTGGATCACAAGGTCAGGAGTTCAAGACCAGACTGGCCAACATGGCGAAACCCCATCTCTACTAAAAAATACAAAACTTTAGCTAGGCATGGTGGTTCATGCCTGTAATCCCAGCTACTTGGGAGGCTGAGGTAGGAGAAGTACTTGAACTGGGACCAGGGAGGTGGAGGTTGCAGTGAGCTGAGATCGCACCATTGCACTACAGCCTGGGTGATGAGAGTGAAACTCCATCTCAAAAAATAAAATGAAATAAAATAAAAAATAAATAAAAGCCAGGTGTGGTGGTATGTACCTGTAGTCCCAGCTACTCAGAAGGCTATGGCAGGATAATTTCTTGAGCCCAAGAATTTGAGGCAAGCATGGGCAATATAGCAAGACCCTTTCTCTTAAAAAAAAAAAAAAAATCAAACATTTTCTGATTTTTCTAGGGGAAAAAAAATCATGTGTTTTTACTTTTTATTTGTATTTAGGAAACCAAAGGTAAGAGTTTCTTGGAAATAGAGTCTAAATTTTTAGTTTTTCTGTTTCATTGTTATTATAAAGTTGAGGTTTAGAATACTGGTGAAATTATCAACGCTTCAAGGATGTCAGCTTAGATTTAAAAGTGTTATTCAAATAAAAATGTCTACGTATGTATAAATACACATGTAATGCATATGTATGTATATATGTATATGTAGACATATAGTGTATATATGTATATGTGTATACATATGCAGATATATAATGCTTCTATGTAGTATATGTGTATACATATGCATTACATATCTATATATACATATATGCATTGTATATCTATATACATATGTACAATACACAGTAGTTTGATTTAAAAATGAAAAAATGGGGCTTTTAGGGGTCATTGCTCTGTTTTTCAATTAGAGTGGTCATGAAAGGTATATGGTCCTCAAGGACCGAGAAATAGAAATTCCATTTGACCCAGCAATCCCATTACTGGGTATATATCCAAAGGATTATAAATCGTTCTACTATAAGGACACATACACACGAATGTTCGTTGCAGCAGTGTTTACAATAGCAAAGACCTGGAACCAACCCAAATGCCCAGCGATGATAGACTGGACAGGGAAAATGTGGCACATATACACCATGGAATACTATGCAGCCATAAAAAACAGTGAGTTTGTGTCCTTTGTAGGGACATGGATGAACCTGGAAACCATCATTCTCAGCAAACTGACACAAGAACAGAAAATCAAACACCACATGTTCTCACTCATAGGTGGGTGTTGAACAATGAGAACACATGGACACAGGGAGAGGAACGTCACACACCAGGGTCTGTCAGGGGGGAAATAGGGGAGGGACAGCGGGTGGTGGGGAGTTGGGGGGAGATAGCAAGGGGAGAAATGCCAGATGTACGTGATGGGGAGGAAGGCAGCAAATCACACTGCCATGTGTGTACCTATGCAACAATCTTGCATGTTCTTCACATGTACCCCAAAACCTAAAATGCAATTAAAAAAAAGAATAAAATAACACTGTAGCACCAAAATGAAAAAAGGTACATGGGATATGAAGTTCAGGTTTTGGCTCTACTGGTTATTAGATATGTGCTTGTAGGCAAGTCTTTGTACAAATCTTAACTCCTTATGTAAAATTGAATAAGAAACAATAACTACTTTATAGTGAGGTGAACATAATATTAGATAATGTGAAAGTAAAAAGTAAACTTTAAGTAATATTTTTATTTTTTATGTTTAGTATTAATATCACCTGCCTCATTCTTGAATTTTTTCAGTATCTTTGTTATGAGAAAATGATACAGGATACAACCTATTTTTGGTGTGTGCCATTCTGTTTTAATATTGTACATTATTTTGTTATGTGAAAACAGTGTAAAGCTTTCAGAAATACACATATAAATCAATGTTTTATAATAAAGTGTTCACAAAGGCCTTAATATATGGGATTTATCATATGATGAAGATGCGATTCCAGTAAGAAAGGAAAGGATGGATTCTTCAATAAATAGTATTGGGATCATTGCCTAGGAATTTAGGAAACTAATAAAGCTGACTCCCTTCTATATACTGTATGCCAAAATAAATTTAGTATGGATTAAGTATTTAATTAAAAATCATAACACTCTTAGATATTTCAGATGAATAATTTTAATACATTGAAATAAAGAAGATCCTTCTAAATGTGAGTCAAGCACCATGAATTTAAAGAATAATAGATTGACTAAATTAAGATTTAAAGACCCTTTATTCAAAAAGCAGCATCAAAAAAGTTTAAATGACACACTGACAATTATTATTTATGACATATATTCAGATAAAGATGTATTTTCTTTATTTTATAAAGAGCTCTCACAAATCCATAACAAAAAGACAGACAATCTGAAAACCTGTAAGATAAAGAAAAACATAGCCAAAAAATTAGGAAGAGGTATTTCACACACACACAAAGGAATGTTCTACAAGTACATCAAAGGGTTATTTTACTAGTAATTGAGGGAATGAATTTTAAAAGCGAGATATAATTTTTTCAGGTTGGCAAAGATGAAAGAAGTTTAGCAATAATAAATAAATTGTAGGGACTGGGCATTCTCATACACCGTTGGTGGGGGTAAACAAATTCTACTTTTCCAGAGGCAGTCTGATTGTAGCTTTCATAATTTTAAACATCCGTATCTTTCAACTAATAATTCTGAGAAAAAAAAAAAAAAGTGAAACCAGGACAGGTGCAGTGGCTCACACTTGTAATCCCAGCACTTTGGGAAGCTAACATAGTGAAACCCCAGTCTCTGCTAAAAATGCAAAAATTAGCCGGGCTTGGTGGCAGGCATCTGTGATTCTAGCTACTAGGGAGGCTGAGGCAGGAGACTCGCTTGAACTCGGGAGGCGAAGGTTGCAGTTAGCTGAGATCATGCCATTGCACTCCAGCCTGGGCAAAACAGCAACACTGTCTAAAAAAAAAAAAAAAAAAAAAAAAAACCACGGCAAAACCCTGTCTACTAAAAATTACAAAAATTAGCTGGGCGTGATGGTGGGCGCCTGTAATCCCAGCCACTGGGGAGGCTGAGGCAGGGAGAATCGGTTGAACCCAGGAGGCAGAGGTTGCAGTGGGGCAAGATAGTGCCACTGCCCTCCAGCACCACTGCCCTACAGCCTGGGCAACAGAGCAATACTCCATCTAAAAAAAAAATTATGCAAAGCTATATGTAAAGGGATTCATTGCAGCACAATGAATAACTGGAAAAAAGTAAATATTTAATTTTAGGTTACTAATTATGGATAATCTGTGCAACATATTACTATGTAATTGTTCAAGATCTCCAAAACATATTAGGTTAAAAAATCAGACTAAAAATATTTTAGTTTTTTGTCTGATTTTTTAACCTAATATGTTTTGGAGATCTTTTTTCTACAAAACATTTACACCTATTAAGTGTGTGTGTAGGTGTGTATATGCAGAGAACTGTGTTTCAGTGCTTATTATTTTGTTGAGGTATTGGAGTTATGGGTGATTTTTCTTTCTTCTTTATAGTTTTCTGTATTCTTTGAATTTTTATGTCATGTATTTCTTTTATGTATGTACACATGTATGTTTGTATACATTTTAGAGAGGGAGGTCTTGCTGTGTGTGGCCCAGGCTGGACTCAAACTTCTAGGCTCAAGTGATCTTTCTGCTTCGGCCTCCCAAGTAGGTGGGACTACACGTGCATGTCATCATGCCCAATTGGCAAGTATTCCTTTTATAACTGAAAAAAATAATGCTATTTTCATTTGAAAAACTCCTCTTTAACTTCCAAACTGAGTATTGTTGTTATTATTATTTAACTGAAAACTATAATAAAATCTCAAATTGTTTAGGACAGCATTGTGGAAAAAAAAGGAGCAATCTATTTTACCAGTGAGAAGATATACAATATTGGCCAGGCACGGTGGCTCACGCCTGTAATCCCAGCACTTTGGGAGGCTGAGGCAGGTGGATCGCGAGGTCAGGAGATTGAGACCAGCCTGGACAACGTGGTGAAACCCCGTCCCTACTAAAAATACAAAAATTAACTGGGTGTGGTGGTGTGTGCGCCTGTAGTCCCAGCTACTTGGGAGGCTGAGCCAGGATAATCTCTTGAACCTGGGAGGTCGAGGTTGCAGTGAGCCAAGATCATGCCTCTGCACTCTGGCCTGGCAACAGAGTTAGACTCCATCTCAAAAAAAAAAAAAAAGAAAAAAGAAAAAAAGAAAAAGTATACAATATTTTGTTTTAAAATAATACTTTCTTGGAGCTCACAGCATGTTAGATGTTAATGTATTAGTCTCCCATTATACCCATGAGATAAGGAATCAGAGATCAGATCATTTTAGCCCTGTGTTAGGCTGGGGAAGAACAAAGAGGTAAAAGTCAGTCAGTGGCAGAATATTGAGCTTTGGGCATGGAAAATTGTAAGTTGTGTTAGAAAATAAATATATAAGATGATGAACATATTATGTGGTTAGAACACATGGGTAATGATCAGCAGCCCTGAGATGATAGGGGACTAAAAGCCGCTGGAGCACTGGTGGTATGCAGCATGGGCACTGGATGCTTAGCCCCTCGTTAGCATCATAATGTACATGTAGTCTTTGATTCTTAGTCTGTGTTAGACAGAATTTCTGGAGGTTGGCTTTGGTTGCTAGAAGGTAGTTTCTCTAGTCATGTTCTCCAGCTGTCTGACTTCTTAGCTCCACAGTTGTCAGGACAGTTTTTTCTTTTGGCTCAAAATTGGGTGAGCATGCCCCTAGTTTACCAAAGAAGGAACACGTTGTCTCTTTTTAATGTATTTTAAAAATTTCTATTTGAACTTTGGGAGGCTGAGGCGGGTGGATAACAAGGTCAAAAGATCGAGACCATCCTGGCCAACATGGTGAAACCCCCTGTACTAAAAATACAAAAAAAAATTAGCTGGGCATGGTGGCACATGCCTGTAGTCTCAGCTACTCAGGAGGCTGAGGCAGGAGAATTGCTTGAACCCGGAGGCAGAGGTTGCAGTGAGCCAAGGTCGCGCCACTGCACTCCAGCCTGGCGCCTGGTGACGGAGTGAGACTCTGTCTCAAAAAAAATTTCTGTTTGAAATAAGAAACCAGAGTTGGAATGGTTCTTTGCTAATAGAACTTGGTACTATTGTGGGAACTGACTAAAATAAGCCCTATAATCCTTTGTAGATTCATATACCTTAATCAGTGCAATAATATCAAAAAGTAGCTCATGTCTTTGTCGTAAACCTGCTAGTTTCTCCCTCCTTTAAATATCTAAAAGGATGTTTTTAATTTAGGTACTTCCAACTTTTAGCACAAGATATGCCAAGAAAGTCTTTTTTTTTTTTTTTTACTCCCTGAGCAAATACTGAGTAGTTTTCCTTTGTCTGTCTTTTAAATAGCTACCATTATTTTTGCATCCTTTACAGCATTTGTCAGGAACTTTGTAAGTACTGCCCTGTTTAATAATCTTAGCAACCTTACAAGGCATGAGGAAACTGATATCCAGAACAAGGTAATTTGCTTAAAGATTTAGTAGGTGATGGCACAGGAATGTGTAACTATTCTACTTTGTTTCCTAAAGGCTACATTTCTCCAAAATGGCGGGAAATGAATTTTAAAAGTTTGTGATGAGAATTGAAACTAAAAGTGGTAACTTGAGGGCTAGAAAATAACTTTGGCAAATGGAATTCTGTGCAGCAGATTGTGTCTCAGAGGAGACTGATTAAAGGTCAAGGCAAAATGGGCTCTCCAGGGTTTCTGCAAGGTAGTTGACAATCTAATGGAGTGGGGATTTGGAGAGCGAGGATAGGGGACAAAGAATGCATTTTCTTTTAATAGTCTTAAACCAAATGTGGGTTTTGTTTTACCTCAGTTAGTTAGTTTGTTTCTTTCTTTTTCTTTCTTCCTTTTTTTTGAAGTGCTGATTTTTGTGACATCAAAATAACAAGTTATGTTTTAACATAGCCCCTTCTCTAAGGTACTTCTCAAGCTTATGGCTATATATTTTAAAAGTGCGTACATAAACATAATTCACACAAAGAGCTCATCTAAAAGGATATTCTTGATTTTAATAAAGTTGTTTGGATTGTGGATAGCCTTTCCACAGAGAATCGTTGTATTTTGGACATTTATATGAGCTGTATATATTGCACTACTCTTGTCAATGCTTGGTAAGAACAAAATATTTGATGATTGAATGAACTTAGTGTTTGTGTGTAAATAACTCATGTTAAAAAAAAAAATCCTCCTCTCAGAACTTTTACTCCCCACTCTCAGCCCTGAGTCTGAATATTTTCATTATATTTTGGGAGATGGGGACAGTCTATGGGAAGGAATAAGGAAAAGTTTCCAATCATTCTCTGTGTATGAGATTGAAAAGGTGCATGTTTTATGTAATTATAGATACGCCACATGCTCACAATCTGCTTGTCCTAGTATGCTGGGTCAGGTGGAATCTTTGCTGCAGATGGTAAATTCATAGTTTGTCTTAAACCTTTGCCCTTCCAGGGTATTGAGGATCAGACTTCTGTGTTATTGCCATTTTCCAGGAGCCCCTGACAACTAGCATCACTTAATTTCTTATTGACTTTCCACAAAAAAAGTATTGTTTTTAATTGAGTGATAGTCAAACACAGACAAATAATATTTTGGTTTACCCTGGACTTTGTTTTTATTTTAATATTTGGCGACTTAAGCAGAATTTAGTGGGGATTGATTGGACTGACATTAGATACAAATAAGAAATGATATGTATTGGATGAAAACCACAAGTTCTCCTCTGCTTGTGCCTATCCTCTGGATTTCTTTAAAAGAAAAATTAGTATAACAAGAAATTTGTTGTGGGAGGGGGCATTGATTCTTATTGCACTCTTTGACGTTTCTCTTATTTTCCACAGATTTGTTACCATTTCCCTTTTTCCCTCTCATCTACTGCCATCTCACATTGCTGCTGGTTCTATACCTAAATACAAAACAATCAAGAAAAAAAAAACTAAGAAAACAATTCTAACTCTTGTATCCATGGTAAGAAAACTCTTGTCTTTCATTTTACTCCCTTTCCTTCTGATTTTACCGTGGCAGAACTGAGGAATAAGGCTGTCAAGGCAGGATTTTTCTTGCAGACAGTGAGCCTGGGGTAGACAGAATGGAGGAGAAGAGACAGAAACAGACTAGGTTCTTTTAGTTAGGTTGACTATACAGCCTTGTTTGCCTGGTGTGGTCAGTTGCTCTTAGCATAATTATTAACAATGCCTACTTTCATTTCCAAAAATGCCCTGATTTGGATGATAAATTATATGTGTATGTTTAGAAGACAAGGAAAGAGAAAGATTAGAAGCTTATTTATATTCATTTATACCTCTTTATCCAGGCATAGTACTGTCATGAAGACTGACCCAAGTGGTAATCAGTAAGTATGCATTGATTCATTTGAATCCCATGTCACACCCAAACAAGTCTGTTCATTCTACACAAGTGTATTTATATTTGATATATAAATATTATTCTGTATAACAGAGAGGTAAATCTAAGCTTCAATTTTAGAGGACATATACCACAGTCCCTATAAACTAATAGAATCTGACTTCAGAACACATGTTATGTAATGCAGTATTTTTTAAAAAAATTACTACCAGGATTTAAAAATCAGAAGTATTCACAGAAAAACATAGATTTTCAGTTTCTTTTAGAGAAAAAAAAAAGATCTAGTGGCCTGAGTCTGAGCTCACATGGAATGATGATCTAGAATGCGCTGGGTCTTTATATCGCCTTGGCACTCACCACTTTACCCACAGACATTCAAATTTGCAATTTCTGATGCATATTATATATTTGGAAGCATTTAAGATATTAAACTTTGTATATTTAGTTATCTACTTAAGATGAGCCAATTCTCGTTAGTCATTTTGTTTATCAAAGCTATTTAAATGAAATACTTATAAATTCTTTTGGTGATAAGCCTTTTTAAAAAATTCAGCAGGTTAATCGTTAATTTTTGGGAAATATTTTTTCCCATATCATCCATGAATGGCAACAGCTAATAACAAATATTTATATTATTTTATTTAATAAAAAATAAGCCAACACCATTTTGAATATTTTTCAACAGCCAGTATCTTTGGGAAAGCATATTTTTGAAACATACTCATTTGAGTTAAAATTGTGAAATGCATTTAAAAATTGAAATTGAAAACTAATGGAGCTACTGGAAAATTTTTGAATATTTGTGAGTATATATATGTGTGTGTGTGTGCATGTATACTTATATGTGTCCATATATATGTGTGTATGTAGAATACATAGTTAACTTGATCTTCATTTGGTTCTTGTTTGTAGATTGGAAAAGAAAGAGCAATCTCATCAAGTGTTTATTAAGTTCCTATTATGAGCTGTCCTGCATTTTCAATTCTCAGATGATCTATCAACTTTGAATAACAAAGAAATAAAACATTCTTTCTACACATGTTGAAGAAACTACTGCATGTTAAATTTTGATAAATATCTCAGTATCTGATGCATCCAGGTACTTGGATGATTTCTGTGAACTGTATCTTAAATCTCACCAGCAAACATGTTTTAAAGATAATGTTTGTGGGTGGCTCACGCCTGTAATACCAGCACTTTGGGAGGCTGAGGCCGGTGGATCACCTGATGTCAGGAGTTTAAGACCAGCCTGGCCAACATGGTTAAACCCCATCTTTACTAAAAATATAAAAATTAGCCAGGCATGGTGGAGGGCGCCTGTAGTCCCAGCTACTCAGGAGGCTGAGGCAGGAGAATCTCTTTAACCCAGGAGATAGAGGTTGCAATGAGCTTAGATTGTGTCACTGCCCTCCAGCCTGGGAGATAGAGAGAGACTCCATCTCAAAAAAAAATAAAATGAAAATAGCTACATTGCTTCACCAATGAAGAATTTACCCTGCTAATAATTTTTAGAATTTTGGTGAGAAAATGGCTTGACTACATTAAATATGAATTTAATGGCATGAACATATTGTCTCAGGACATGATTTTATTTGTACATTTGTAAGGTTTAATATGTTTTCAGTTAAAATTATATGTAGATCAATTTCTTGTTCTTGGAGTCTTTCGAAGCTGCCTGACCTCTTTCAGATTGACCTGTACACCTGCATCAAACATCTTGACATCTTCCTTGACTATCATCTTGAGGATTTATTTAATTTCTTTTGTTTTGAATCTCAAAACATCATCTTGACATCTTGACATCCTTGACTATCATCTTCAGGATTCATTTAATTTCTTTTGTTTTGAATCTCATTCTAAGTCCCATGGCTTCCTTTTTGTTTACTCTGTTGTTTTGGAGGATTATAAACTCCAATAGCTTCCTGAGAAAGTAAGGATAAGTAATTTTTTGAGATCTTTTGGTACTTTGGTTGGATATAAATTGATAGAATTTAAAATAATATCTCCTTCAAAGTTTTACAGTAATATGTGGTGGCTTCTAGTGTTGCATTTGAGTATCCAATGTTATTCTAACTTGTTATCTTTTTATGAAACCTATTAATTCTCTGTTGATTGAATCTTCTGCTGTTTTCATTATTCCAGTATTTTATGTTAAAATATCCTGGTGTGGCTTTATTTTTAAACATTGTGTTTGACATTTCTTGGGCACTTTCAATTTAGAAAGTCATATTTGTCAGTCTTGAAAATTTTTTTGAATTACTTTTTAAATGACTTTCTCCCCTCTGTTTTTTCTCTGTTTCTTTCAGAAACTTCCATTTTTTTGAATGTTGTACATCCCGGATAGTTCTCTGATTATCTTTTCATCTTTTGTTTTGCACCTTTTTTTTTTTACTTTTTCCTTACTGTCTTTTAACCTTTCTGTTGAGTTTTTTATTTTTATTTTTATGCTTTTTAATGTCCAAAAGTTCTTTTTCTCTTTTCTTAGATTTTTTTCCCCCATAGCATTCTTTTCATATTTCTTAATTGCCTTTCTTGCTTTTTTTGGTAGATACTACTGAAAGGTTTTTTTTTCTTTTTGTCTTTATAGTCTTTGTTTCCTTTAAATAGCTTTTTCTGTTTCTTTGTTCTCTGTCTTTTATAGTAGAGGCTTTCATTACATTTCTGATGATCCTTAAGAGTTGTGTACTACAAAACTGATTGGAAGGAACACTGATACTACAGTTTTCTCTGTGGGGTGATCTGGCTGGGCTGTTTCATGGGGAACCCTGGATTTCCAGTTGGTGTTTCCCTTGAGCTGGCCAGTTTATCAGAGAAAAACACTTTTGAGTTTGCTGCTTTGGAAAGTAGGTATGTATACCTTAGCAGCTAGCCTTTTGGAGGATGAATAGGAAGAAGAGTCCTCAGTTACTCAACCCCCAATTAAAAAAGTATTTACCTTCCCTACCACCACCCTCCTTGAGCTGCACAAATGCCTTCCAGTCTGGAGAGACTAGACCAGAAGACATCCTACAGGATGGAACAGGGGTAGTTGCACAGATCTTTGGAATAAGAGATGAGATTTCAAGATCTAATTGTTTTGTAAGTAGATTTTGTACAAATTCTTCTGTGTTTAGTCCATCCTTTATCCCCACTTACAGAGATATAAATCTGGTTGCTTCTTAGCTTCTCACCATTTCTGATTTAAGATTCAGCTTTTTGCTGCTTTTGTGCCTTTATGAATCTTCATTTTGTTTTTAAATGTACTTTTATTTTAGGTGGGGTATCAGGAAGCAGGGAAAACTAATATGTAGATTCACTCTAACATCTTTAGCTACCATCTTTAACACATGCATACATACATGCATTCATGTACATTAATTTCACATAAATGCTGTAAACACTTAAAGTAATAACATTTTTAATACTTCATTTAATTAGACTACCTATGGTTCTTGTCAAATCTACACTAGAACAGCATTTGCAATTTACATGTATTGAGATAAATCACCAAGGCTTTGCATAAATTTTAGAAATTCTGTCTTCCCTCATTTCTGAATTCTTCAGCTTCAAGATTCAACTCAGTTGTCACCTATAAAGCTTTTCCTGACTCTCCTAAGCTACAGTTTATTGGTTTTTTTCTATGTTGACCTGTAGGCTTTTAAATTTATTATGACATTAAAACATATCACATTGTGTTGTAACTGTCTAAATCACTTAAGACCTTAAGCTCCCAGAAGGCAGGAGTGAGTGATGCTTTGTTTGTACAGTTCCTGGAATATAATGAATACTCAATATATGCTTTGTAGATTAGTGAACTTATTATTTTTTTGAGACAGAGTTTCACTCTTGTTGCCCAGGCTAGAGTGCAGTGGAGTGATCTCAGCTCACCACATTGCTGCCTCCCAGGTTCAAGTGATTCTCCCTCAGCCTCCCAAGTAGCTGGGATTACAGGCATGTGCCACCACACCTGGCTATTTTTTTGTATTTTTGTATTTTTAGTAGAGTTGTGGTTTTTCCATGTTGGACAAGCTGGTCTTGAACTCCCAACCTCAGGTGATCCGCCCGCCTTGGCCTCCCAAAGTGCTGGGATTACAGGTGTGAGCCACCACGCCCAGCTAACTTACTATTTAAAAAAGGAAACCACACTTTAAATAAACTAGGATATGATTATAAATATTCACTATACAAAATAATTTACAATGCATTTAAAATATTCACTATGCAAAATAATTTACAATGCATTTAAAATTTCATTACATGACTTTTTCTCCCTCCACGAACACGTTCATATTAGTGTCACTTTTGCATATGTGTGTACATATGTATGCGTTTTGCATTGTTCTTCTTTAGTAGGGATGTTACTCATCTTTTAAAAGATATAAATGCTATTTTGTTACTTATTGGTGATATTTTCCCCTCCAAATATCTTTTGCTGGAAGAACACTGAGTTGCTATTCATCAGTTTTCTGATCAATGCAATATATTTTAAGCAACTAGTTCAAAAATACATTCAAATAGCATGCCCTGTTCCTTATGAATTGCTATTTCTTTGCTTAAATTTCCCACCCAGACCACCAGCAATCCCTTAAGTACTTTTCCTACCAGCTAATGCTAGCTTTTAAAAATCTACTTAATGTTTCTCTTTTCTTTCTCTTTGTTGCCTCTGTCACTTAATATACCTGTGTGCCTGCTTGATATTGTTCCTTCTCAAGGTCTTTTTATGCTTTTAGGATGTCTTTCATAGTTTCTTTTTCTACTGTCTTAGATGCTTTGGTTCTGCTTTTTCTCCATTGCAAAGAGCTTAGTAGAAAGAGGAAGTGAATATTAAGGGTGTCTTTTTTAAAAAAAAAAAAAGTTGTTATGTATAATATTAAATATTATAAATGCTGGTGGTTACTATATAACTATTGCTCCAAAAAGGATTTTGATAAACTTTTAGAGTCTTTCATGGAGACAGAAATATTAAAACAAGATGTGTTTAAATTTTTAGACAAGGAGAAAAGGGAGCATTGACATTTGGCAATTGTAAAAATTGAATAATGGATAAATGGGAGTTCATTATTTTCTATTCTCTGTTTTTTGTGTTTATTAAAATCTTTCTAAATACAAGGTGTAAAGGAGGTTAAGTATCATTTTTCATTTCTTTTGACCCTAGTAATCCCACTTTTGGGAATTAGTCTTCTGGCACATAAAGGCATATGAGCAAGGATATTAAATATAACACTATTTGGATAGGAAAGAAAAATAACTTGAAAACATTCTGACAGCAGTACTTCCATTACTAATGGAATTGTTGGGTAAATTATGGTGTATCCATAAAATGGATTACTATATAGCAATCAAAAAGAATGGATTAAGTTGTATGCTATATTCTGGAGGGATGTCCAAGATGTTTTAGGTAAATTGAGTGATGCATAAAATGTTATTTCATTTTAATAAAAAGAAACTATGAATATGTAAAAGCTGTGAAGGCATATATACCAACGTATCAATGTTAGTTATTTAGGAAAATGGAACTTGAAGGCATAGGGTAGAGGAAAAATTAACTTTATTAATGTTTGTACTTAATTTGTTTCAAGTATGTGTTACTTTTGGGGAAAATGTAATGTAGATTTGAAAACAATGTAAAAATAAAATATTTTAAAAATGAATGTCAGCTCATCCAAGATAATAATAACTCGTTCTTAAAGTTGTAAAGAGGCACAGAAAGTAATATGCATAGGAAACCAAATGATGAATTAGGTCATAATTTACTTTTGGAAGGAAACATAAATGGATTGATAGCTCATGCCTGTGAAATACATATTGAACTCTGATTCTGTTCCCAAACTTCTAACAGAAATTGCTGGGTAATAATTAGAAAGAAGACTTTGGCCTTTTATATATTAATTCAGTATTCTCCTAAAATTTGTGCCTAAACTTTAAGCCTTTTTGTTATGGTAACTGAACCAATCAATTTCATAGTTGAAAAGATGCCCCATTTTCAACAGACCATATTTAACTTGGAACCAGAGGTATCTAGTTACATCAGTTAGGGTTCTTTGGTTGTGTGCAACAGAAACTGACTCTGGCTAACTTAGACGAAAAGAAATGTAACTTAGACAAAAAGAATTGCAGTAGGCCATGATGGTGCCACTATGTTCCATCCTGGGTAACAGATTCTAAGCAGGTAATAGAATTCATGTTTCACCTGACAGTTGGGCATTTCATTTTGTGTTTTAGTATGCCTTTAATTATATTCTCTGCTTTTAATTAGAGCATTGCTTCAAAAGTTCCTAAGTGCCTTTGTCATTTTGCCTTAAGTCTTTTAAAAAAAAATTACCATTTTTTAAAAAGGGAAAATTATGTGGCATCTGTTGTTTAAATTGTGCCATATAGGGTAAATGATGAGTTTGGAGTTACAATAAATTTATTATAAGAGATGTTCCTATTCAGATACAAAAATTAGCTGGACATGGTGGCATGCATCTGTAGTCCCAGCTACTTGGGAGGCTGAGGCAGGAGAATCGCTTGAACCTGGGAGGTGGAGGTTGCAGTGAGCCAAGGTCACACCACTGTACTCCAGCCTGGTGACAGAGCAAGACTCCATCTCAAAAACAAATTAATTAATTAAAGAGGCCAGGTGTGGTGGCTCACACCTATAATTCCAGCACTTTGGGAGGCCAGGGTGGGCAGATTACCTGAGGTCAGGAGTTTGAGACCAGCCTGACTAACATAGTGAAACCCCATCTCTACTAAAAATACAAAAATTAGCTGGACCTAGTGTGCATGCCTGTAATCCCAGCTACTAGGGAGGCTGAGGCAGGAGAATGGTTTGAACCTGGGAGGCAGAGGTTGCAGTGAGCTGAGATCATGCCACCGCACTCCAGCCTGACCAATAGAGTGAGACTCCATCTCAAAGTACATACATACATACATAAATACATACATACATATAACAAACAAACTAATGGTGTTATTTATTCTGTACAGTTCTCTGGGGGCTGATTACAAGTGCTAAAGTGCAGTATAGTCTCTGTTGTTTTTCACTTGAGTAATCCTATACATTAAAGTCTTAGTATACATTGCTTCTCTGCTTGATTTCTCCTATTCTCAAAATATAAGGTCAAATGAAAGAGACAGGTAGATGTTTAGAGAAGAGCATTTTGATCTAAATATAACCATCATGTACTATTAGTAAAGAAATTAAGAGGCCAGGCATGGTGGCTCACACGCCTGTAATCCCAGCACTTTGGGAGGCTGAGGCAGGAGGATCACGAGGTCAGGAGTTTGAGACCAGCCTGGTCAAAATAGTGAAACTCCATCTCTACTAAAAAATACAAAAATTAGCCAGGTGTGATGGTGCATGCCTGTAATCCCAGCTACTGGGAGAGGCTAAGGCAGGAGTACTGCTTGAACTCGGGAGGTGGAGGTTGCAGTGAGCTGAGATTGCACCACTGCACTCCAGCCTGGGTGACAGAGCAAGACTCCATATCAAAAAAAAAAAAAAAAAAAATTAAAAAATGGATCCATGGGAAATATATACATTTGTTGAGCTGAAAATTATAACACCTGGCTCATATCTACTGTGCTGTTCACTTAGAAAGCAGGTACAAGGAAGATGATGGTTTAAAGGAGTTATAGTTAGAAATCTAGAACTACCACAGTGTTCCAGAAGACTTGATTTAATATTTGGTCATGAGTTGTACAGTTAATAAATTTTAGACCTCATGAAATATATTTCCATGCCTGATTTATCCTTGATTGAGAACTCAATACAGGATTCATAGTAATATTTTAGTTTCTATGCAGGATTTAGTAGCCAGGTTCAGGGGGGCTTTGTATTGGTATGCCAATTGGTAGGCTTTTTAACTATATTTTGGCGGAATAACTTGAATGATACCCTCTCCCAGCCCTATCCCACATCCCCATATCTCTGGCAACTTTTAGAGTAGTTAGCCAGAGGTGACTGTTTGTAGGGAAATATAATGCCTATTTTCTGGTTGTTCCAAAGGAAACAAAATATTATCTCTATGTATTATTTATTGGAACGTAGCACATTGCCCCAAATTTAGCAGCTTAAAACAAATATTTATTACCTAATAAAGTTCCTGAGGATCAGGAATTTGGATTCTGGCCCAGGATGTCTTGCTAGGTTGCAGTTAAACTGTCAGCTGAGGCTGCAGTTAGTCAGCTCAGTGCTTGACTGGGACTGGAAAATCTTTCCAGGCTCACTTGCATGGTTGTTGGCAGGCCTCAGTTTCTTGCTATTGGTCAGATGCTTCAGTTTTTCACCCTGTGGGCCTTTCCATGAGGCTCACAATATGGCAGCTTCCACTAGAGTGTAAGATCAGAGAGACAGTGTGGACACCCAAGATGAGAGTCATAGTCTTTTATAACCTAATCGCAGAAGTAACATACCATCACTGCAGCCATTAGCTGATCATGCAGACCAACCCTAATCCCCTGAGAGACGGGACTACACAGGGTGTAAATATGAGGATGCAAAGATCATTGGAGATGATCTTGGAGGCTGGCCACCAAACTCCTCGTGATGGACATCATCATTCGTAGTTCTCTAGCTAGCAATCTGTAAGTCTCCAAAGCCAAATTTGAACTGTCTAGCATTTAGATTAATACAGCTAGAGGAGGTAAGTTTGAATTTTTAAAAATCCTGGGACTTATTCTTATTAGATATCACTTGGTGTTAGGCCTGATATCTACAACAGAGATACTAAAAGATTTCATCAAGTAGGTAGGAGATATTTAGGAAGAGTACTTCAAGAAAATGACTTGTTTTTAAATTTTGCTTCTTTATAAGCCTCAAGTTTAATTCACTACAGAGGATAATTTTGTTTGTTTTGCAAGACAGCCAGACTAGAGGTTAAATGTTTTTTTTTTTTTTGACAGTATGTGGTTACAAATCAATCTTGCCAGTCCTATGTTAATTAGTTATTTCCACTATCTCTAGACTCTGGTGATAGATACAAATTAAGATAATCACATGAATAAATGAGTGGCAATAATTTCTTTGAGTCTTTTTCTTTGGCCTTTTAAGTTGGTCACTTTGCATTACTTGTATAAATTTCTAATGTAAACAGAAAGAGCAAATTGTGTGTGTGTGTGTGTGTGTGTATGCACGTGAGTGAAATCTATAATGAAATCACAGTTTAGAGAAGGAATTATACGTTTAAAGTCTTCAATTTTATGAAAACAATGATTCCACGTTTCTTCAAGTGGCTGCCATAGAATGGAAATTGAAATCCCTGGGTGGGAAGTGTGCTAGAAATCATAGTATTCCTTTTCAAAGTATTTTGCATCCCCTTATACATATATTCAGTACTTCATTTCTAACCCCTACACACTAAATCATGCTGTGATTCATAATACTCTGTTATGTTTTAAATTCAAATATTGTTTTTAAAGGGAAATTGCTACTAATGTTGGCTAAGCTGCACATAATAGTTTAGTAAATGGTTGTAGGTTTGATTCTTCACATGTCAATCTAAATGTGAACTAATATTCAAAATCCTTTTAAGACGTTGAATAATTGTTTCAGTTAACTAAACGCTTCATCAAATAATATCAATTTATGAAGTATAGTTGAGTTTAGGGCATTTATTATTTAAAGAAAAAAGTAATAGGTACATATCCACATAACAATGTTAATAGGTATCTTTTGAGTGCTCATGTATTTGAAGAAAGAGGGATTTTAGTATCTTAGGACAAGTAAAGTATAGGTCATTGAAAAAAATTTTAAAGTAATGTATGATTTAGTTTAATTTGTTAAAATATAAGCTTTATTGAGATATAATTTACAGAAATGTACTAATTTTGATGTATACTCTGATGAATTTTGAGAGGTGTTTTTTTTTGGGGGGATGAAGTCTTGCTCTGTAACCCAGGCTGGAGTGCAGTGGTGTGATTCCGGCTCACTGCAACCTCTGCCTTCCGGGTCCTGGTTCAAGCAATTCTCCTACCTCAGCCTCCCAAGTAGCCGGGATTACAGGCACGAACCATCATGCCTAATTAATTTTTGTATTTTTTAGTAGAGACAGTTGGCCAATCTGGTCTTGAACTCCTGACCTCGCGATCCACCCGACTCGGCCTCCCAAAATGCTGGGATTACAGGCGTGAGCCACCGCTCCCAGCCTTTGAGAGTTTTATATACTCATGTAAGCTATGGAACATTTCTATCATCCCAGAATGTTTTTTTTCTGTTTTTTTCCAGTCAATTCCTATTTTTCAGGTAACCACTGATCCAGCCTCTGTCACTATCGATTAGATTGGACTCTTTTCATATAAATGCATTCTTATATGTTCTTTTTTTTTTTTTTCCTAGCATTTTTCACTTAGCATGATTTATTTTGATGTTTTTTATTCTTCTTGAGATAGAGTCTCAATCTGTTGCCCAGACTGGAGTGCAATGGCACGATCTTCGCTCACTGCAACCTCCTCCTTCTTGGTTCAAGCAGTTCTTCCTGCCTTAGCCTCCCAAGTAGCTGGGATTACAGGCACCCACCCCCACACATGGCTAATTTTTATATTTTTAGTAGAGACAGGGTTTCACCATATTGGCCAGACTGGTCTCAAACTCCTAACCTCGGATGATCCACCTACCTCAGCCTCCGAAAGTGCTGGGATTACAGGCGTGAGCCACTGTGCTCCGCCAGCATGATGTTTTTGATATTCATCCATGTTGTTGTGTGTATCTGTTGTTCATTTCTTTATTCTTTTCACTTTTTTAAGAGACAGGATCTCCCTTGTTCCCCAGGCTGGAGTGTAGTGACATGATTATGGCTCACTGTAACCTCAAAATCCTGGGCTCAAGTGATTCCCCTGCCTTAGCCTCTTGGGTTGCTGGGATTACACACATGTACCACATGTACCCCCATGCCTGGCTTCCTTTCCTTTTTATTTCTGAGTAGTATTGCATTGTATAAATATGCCCACAATTCATTTATGTGTGCATCTATCGATGGACATTTGGGTTGTTTCCAGTTTTTGACTTTTGCATAAAACTACTGTGAACATTCATATAAAAGTTTTTTGTGTGTGTGTGTGTAGACATCGTTTTTCTTTCTCTTGGGTAAATACCTAGGAGTCGAATTACTAGACTGTATAAGTGTACATTTAACTTTTTAAGATACTACCAAACTGTTTTCCCAAATGGTTGTACTATTTACATTGCCACTACTAATGTATGAGAATTCCCATTGCCTCACATTTTTGCTGATGCTTTGTACGGTCAATTATCTTTTTAGCCATTCTGCTAGGTGTGTAGTTTATCTCTTTGTGGTTCTATGCATATTCCTATGATGATGATGTTGAATAATAACTTTTAATGTGCTTATTGGCCATTCACAGATTGACATACACATCTGTGAAGTATATGTCAAATCTTTTGCTCATTTTAAAAATTGGATTGTTTTGTCTTTTTAATAATGGGTTGTAGGCCAGGCACAGTGACTCATGCCAGTAATCCCAGCACTTTGGGAGGCCGAGGTGGGTGGATCATTTGAAGTCAGGAGTTCGAGACCAGCCTGGCCAACATGGCAAAACCCTGTCTCTACTAAAAATACAAATATTAGTCGGGTATGGTGGCACGTGCCTGAAATCCCAGCTACTCAGGAGGCTGAGGCAGGAGAATTGCTTGAACCTGGGCAGAGGTTGGTTGCAGTGAGCCAAGATAGCGCCATCACATTCCAGCCTGGGCGACGAGCAAAACTCTGTCTCAACAACAACAAAAAAAGAGTTGTAGGAGCTCATTATATACTCTGAATGGAAGTCCTTTGTCAGGCATGTACTAAGAGTATTTCCTCTAAGCTGATTAGCTGGTCTTTTCAATTTCTTAATAGTGTCTTTCAAAGAGCTGAAGGTTTAAATTTTGATAAAGCCCAATTTATTAACATATTTTCTATGCTTCATACTTTGTGTATCCTCTCTAAAAAATCTTTGCCTACCCTAAGGTTATGGAATTTTTGTTATGCTTTTTTCTAGAAGTTTTATAGTTCTGGCTTTTACATTTTTGGTCTATGGTCCATTTTGAGTTAATATATAACATACCATGAGGTAGAAATTAAAGTTCTTTTTTTTTTCACCTGGATACTTGGTTGTTCTGGTACCATTTATTGAAAACACTGCCATTTCTCCATTAACTTCGTGTTGCATCCTTTTTGAAAATTATTTACCCAAATATGTATTGATCTTTTCTAGAGTCTGTATTCTGTTTCATTGATCCATCTTTTATGCCAACAGCACTACATGGTCATGATTATTATAGCTTTATAGTGAGTCTGGAAATGGGATGATGTAAGTCCTCTGAATTTGTTTTTGTTTTTTAAAATTGTTTTGGCCATTCTAGGTTGTTGCATTTCCAGACAAATTTTAGACTAAGCTTATTATCAATTTCTACTAAGAAGTCTACTATAGTTTTGATTGAAAAACACTAAATTCATAGATGAATTTGGGGAGAATTGACATTTTAACAATATTTGGTCATCTAATCCATAAACATTATATGATTCTCTCTTTATGTAGGTATTCCTTAATTTCTCTTAGTAAAGTTTTGTATTTTTCATTTTACAGGTTGTTGCACATATTTTGCTAAATTTATTCCTAAATGCTGCATTTTAAAAATAATATTTTAAATCTTTTAAACATTTCAATTTTCTGGTGTTTGTTGCTAGAATTCAGTTATCAAAACAAGAAAATGTATTTCAAGCTCAATTATTAGCAAAAGCCCGTATGTGCTATTTATGAGATCTGAAGAAGCAGGAAAACGAAAACTACTTTTCCAGATTCTGTTGCAGCTAAGGTGCTAAATATGAATTAGGTTGTACCACTTAGATGCACTTAGATGAGATTTGAAATGTGAACATAAGACAATGTCTTGGCCAGCTGTTTCTACTGGAAAGCACAGTGACGGATATGTTGAATGTACAAAAGCTTTCCAGTGTTTGATCATTAGCTTCATGAGTGATAGTTGAAGGTATGATGGCAGCTTCTTGATCCCCAAATCTCAGGTTTGTATTCTTGAACTCAGCAGTTCTAGTGGTAGCCTCCTATTCACCCATCTGGAAGAGGGAAGAAGGGAGCAATGAGCCAAAGGATGTTGGCAGCTTCTAGAAGCGTGTAATGGCAAGGAAATAGTTCTCCTCTAGTCCTCCAGAACAGATAGCAATTTGCATACATCTTGATTTTAGCCCACTCTTGTTGTTAAAAGACAGTCTCGCTCTGTCACCCAGCCTGGAGTGTGGTGGCGCAATCATCACTGTAACCCTGAACTTCTGGGCTCAAGTAATCTTTCTGCCTCAGCCTCCCAATTAACGAGAACACAGGTGCCTGCTAAAAATGTTATTTTTCCAGGAGGCAGAGGCTGAGGGTAGGAGGATCGCTTGAGCCCAAGAATTCAAAGCTCTTATGCACTATGATCACACGTGTTAATGCGGCACTCTAGCCTGGGCAACATGGTGAGACCACACCTCTTTAAAAAAATTTTTTTTTCTTCTGTGGTTGGTAATAACTTTTTAAAGTGCAGAGAGTCATTTCACAGTAATCAGACAAAATAGATGATGTAATGCTGTTGTTTCCTTTTTTAGTATTTAGAGCTTTTTGCCATCTAAAAATACTCATATAAGATAACAAATCACCCAAGTTTAGGTGAATACTCAGGAAAGGAAATTACACAATTATTTTAGGTAATTATATATAAAGATTTATTAATTGTGTAAATGTATTGTGAGTTTAATAATAGGATATAGCTTAAATCTCTGGTTTGAAAAATTTCTATTTGAAAAGTTGCCGGGGATCACATCCAGGTGTATGAAATAAAAAGGTGACATGTTAATCTACATATAATTTGTATATTTCTGCATAATTATATAGTCAAGTCTCAGACTGTTTTCTAATTGATATTTACTATTGCTTTCATGATGTTTTTATCTTTCTTTAATCTTAGAATCCAACCAATACTTTTCTCTAGAGAGGGGATATATATGTAGAGACAAATAATAAAGTTGACTCTTGGAACAATGCAGGGGTTAAGAGTGCTGACTCCTCCCTAATAAAAAATGTGCATGTAACTTATGATTACTAATAGCCTACTGTTAACTTTTATTGATGAAAATCCATGTATATGTGGACCTGTGCAGTTCAAATATGTGTTGTTCAAGAGTCAACTATATATATATATTTTTTTTTTCCTTTTCCTTTTGTGAAAACTGTCCAGGAGTCAACTGTATATAAAACCTGGGAGCAGTGAAGTATCTCACAGACAATATCTGCATTATTACTAAACCCTAGAAGATAGTGTGGATAATTTGGAGCTGAAATAATTTAATTATATTTTTAAAAATATTAGTTGATGGGTTGTACCCAGGCCTGTCATTCAAGATAGAGTATCATTTATTTCATAACCTGCATTCAACTAGTAGAAGTTTACTTTCTTTTCCCGCCTTGGGTAATTTTTAAAAATTGCCTAAGGGATTAACTATCCCCTCATTATCTTCGTTAATCATTTCCAGAGCTTTTCTCTATTGTTCATCACAGTGGTCAAGAGGATCATGAAGAAAGTGCGAAATCTTTATTTACAAAGAAAACTGATTCTCAGCTTTGTTTATATCTGCAGTATATTTCCTTTGAATATTTGTTAGGGTAGTAATGGTTAAAATTAAATATTTATTGAGAAGTGATTTTTAATGGAAAAGATTTTGTCAGAAAAATATTGAATCTCAAACCATAGAAAATAGAAAAAAATCATTGAGACTTGACTAATATCTCCTCAGAATGGTTTATAATGTTCTCTTGTTCATTTACTTTCTTCGTGAGCAGTATTCTTGCAAGTTTTGAAGAAAGACTTTTGTCTTTTGCTAAATACTTTGGAATTTTTTTGGCAATGTGAAGAAATTTTATTTACATGTTTGATAAGAACATCCATGGACTTATCTTTTAAAGATAAAAAACTTCAATATGAAAATGGAAGTTATAAACTAAAGATCCTCTCTCAGCTAATAATTCCTTTTTAGAAATGCATAAATATAATTATCATTTAATAAATAAATACATCTTCAAATTTTCTCAGTAATGTGTCACTGAAACACATTAAAAGATGACATTGCTACTCACAATAACAATAAAAAATGAAGGAAATAATTGAAACATAGATCAAGGATGTTAAAGATGAAGAGTGAAGAAATTATCTTGCTTTTTATAACTAAAGTTTGTTTAATATTCATAACAGGCTTATAGACTTCTTAATTGTTCCAGGTAAAATGCCTAATTTCCTTTGTTTTGAAAGCATTCTCTTTTTCTTACTAAATCAAAAACAGAAAAAACTTAGAGTACATGAATCAATTATGATTTTTCGAACAACAATAGATAAGAATGTTTTAAAGATTTAGGAATCTTTTAATCTCTCTGACTTTTCATCATTTCCATTCTGTGTCGAGTTTTTTTTTTGGTTGCAAAGTAATAGAAACTGATGCTGAATAACTTGAGTAGAAATAAATTCACTGGATGGCAAGCAATTCTCAGAGTCTGTGGTGAGGGCTAGAAAGTGGGACTTGGGAAATAAAGGGGAACCAAGGCAGGGTAGGCCCAGGAACCTCTATACAGATCAACCTGTGTGATGTAGTTTGGATATATGTCCCTGCAAATCTCACATTGAAATGCAGTCCCCTGTGTTGGAGGGGGTCTGGTGGGAGGTGTTTGGGTCATGGGGGTGGACTCCTCATGGCTTGGTGCCGTCCTTGTGGTATTGAGTACTCGCAGGATTTGGTTGTTTAAAAGTGTGTATGTAGCACATCCCTTGCACTGTCTCATGAGTAAAAGCTCCCTGAGGCCTCACCAGAAGCTGAGCAGATGCTGGTGCCATACTTATACAGCCTGTAGAACTGTGAGCCAATTAAACCTCTTTTCTTTATAAATTACCCAGTCTCACGTATTTCTTTATAGCAATGCAAGAGCGGATCAGCACATTAATGTTGAGTAACTTAAGTAGAAATATATTTATTGGATATTGGGCAATTCTCAGAAACTAGGGAAGTCTAAAAAATGGAGCTTGGAAAATAAAGAGGAACCCAGCCAGGAACCTTTACACAGATCAACCTGCAGGATCACTCTTGTATGGATGCTGCTCTCAGACACACATACTTCTGGATTCTTAATGCTACTTCTGCTGTTGCTGCTGCAACCTGCATCTATATTTTGCCTTATTCCCTCAAGATTCAAAGTCCAGAATTTGACTATCCAAATATATTGGTCGTTATTTGGAGCACAAATTTCTTTCTTTCTTTCTTTTTTTTTTTTAATTTTCAAATATCTCAGCAGCCAGATGAGCATAAATTTTATCTTGTAGGTCAGGGTTTTACTCTCTGGATAAAGTTTTGTCTCCCAGTTGACACTCTAATGGAATTTCCAGTTCAGCCTCTCTAAGAGGCGAGCTGTTTTTTATTGAAGAGATACATAGGAATAGTGACTTCCCTGGGTTATCAGCCCATGGCTTTATTTTTATCACTGTGAAGTGAGCTTCTTGTTCAGAATCACTGTGGTATGGTTTACCAAATGTCCATTACACCTTTCGTCTCAGCTTTTCTTTCCTTCTCATCTTCATGCTATATCTTCCACCTGCAGCAGTAATAAAAGTATCACAATTATTTTTTAGCATTCCTCCAGAGGAATAATATTTTTTCTACTGATCATTCTGGTTTCAATGGAATTATCCTAGGAGTGAACCTAGATATGAGGACAAGTAATCATATGCACAGATTTAGACATCAGGACTGTTTTATTTTATGGTATTTGAGAGAGAGTCTCACTCTGTTGCCTAGGCTGGAGTGCAATGGCACGATCTCGGCTCACTGCAACCTCCATCTCTCGGGTTCAAGTGATTCTCCTGCCTCAACCTCCTGAGTAGCTGGGATCACAAGCATGCACCACTATGCCTGGCTAATTTTTATATTTTTAGTAGAGGTGGGGTTTCACCATGTTGGCCAAGCTGGTCTCAAACTCCTGACCTCAAGTGATCTGCCCACTTGCCTTGGCCTCCCAAGTGCTGGGATCACAGGCATGAGCCACTGTGCCCAGCCAAGACCCTTAACTCAAATATCACTTCAAGCATCAGTTCTTTGTCTCCTCTCTGTTTTCCTGTGCTGCAGAGATGCCATCTTATAAATCTGTGAGCCTAGTTACCACAATAAATTGTGATTTCATTTTGTATGTCGTCTTCTCAATGGACTATAAACTGCTGGAGAACAGGAAGCTTTAATTTGTCTTTGTGTTTTCTGCACTTAACACTATATTTGGGACAAAGTAATGGCTCAGTTTTTAAAATCAAAGTAACATGTACATATGGTTAAAATATTTTGAAGGCTTTATAATAAAAATCAACAGCCTCCTTTTCTATCCTGTCCTGCTTCTTAGAGGCCAACATTGTTTACTTTTCTAAGTAGTTTTCTGGCAGTTATTTCCATATTTCTTTAAAAATATGCTTATCATAGTATTTCTTGATAAGTCAGTTTTAGAAAATTTATTGACCACCCACCAGTATTCCTGACATATGTGTGTATGTGTATATTTATTTATTTTTATGAATAATTAGCATGTATATTATAACTATGCAAATTACATTCATTACAGAGCCAAGTAGTGTTTGTAATTATATTTTCTGTCTTACACAGCTTTCTTTTCTCATCCTGTTGTACTATTTGCTATATTTCCTTTCTTGTACCACTTCTGTACCTTATATATTATCTAACGTTTCTGTACCTTATGTATTACTTTTTTTCAAGGCCTCTGTCACTATAGATTTTTAAATGAACTTTTTATTTTTCATTTTCCTCCTGTTCTAGTCTGGACTAGGTTTTTTTCTTTAAGTCCACACCATGATTAATAACTAGGACTTCTTTTTGTTTTTCTGTGCTGAATCTCATAGTTTTCTTCTTGGGGTCTATGTCTTTCTCTTTGTACTCCCTTGTTTTGTGGAAAAACATCTTCAATTAACTTCCTAAGAAAGAGAGAAAATTTTTCTGAGTCCCTGTTTATCTGTAGAAGTATTCGACCTTCATACTTTATTTGATTGGGTATAAATTAGTTAGAAACTAAATTGCCCTTTAGAACTTGAAGGCATTATGTATTAACACTCTTGCATCCAATATGGCTAATGAAAAGTCTGTTGTTTGTTTTATAAAAAAAAATTTTTAAATTTCTTTTTGTTCATGGTCTTCCGAAATTTCTCAATGAAAAGCTTAGGTATATATTTTCTGTTGTTAATTCTTCTGGGCATGGATGAGTGCTTTTAATCTGAAGACCCATATCCTTCATTCTGAGAAATGCTTTTGCATTATTCCCTTGGTCATTTTCTCATTTTTATTTTTCTCTGTTCTCTCTTTTGGAACTACTATTAATCAGTATTGGAAGTTGTAGGTTGATCCTTTGTTTCTTATTTTGCTCTCTGTCTTCTATGTGAACACTGTAAAGAAAAAAGTTAAAACAGTATGAAAGAATATACAGTGAAAAGTGTTCACCCTCAGTCCCATGTAGCCTAGTTTCCTGAGATAACCCTATTCCATTTTTTTTTCAGTCTTCCTAGAGTAGTCTATGCATATTGTGGCAGATACTGTATGTCAGAATACTAATAGAAACACTAAATAGTTCCTCTATTTTTGGCTCTGATCTTACTCCTTTTTCCTTACATCTGATACATTTACACCTGGTAGCTCTCTAGGATGCTGAGGGTACATTGTTTTCCTTCGTCATTTTTGGGCTCTTCTGCTTTGCTTCCCTGTTATCACTCGTCCATCTGCTTTCCATCTTCCATAGTATGGCAGTCCTGTGCACTATCACGTAAACTCCCTGTTTTTCTTTGCTGTGTTGATTTGCATCTTTTAACTCCTCTACCATTATTTTAGTGGAGCCTCTAGAGGAAGAGGAGATGGAGATAAATGTGTACTTTCAGTGTTCCAGTTTCTGCTGTTGATTGCTGCTGCACTTTATGTGCAAACTTTGTAGCTTGTTGTGGGAGTAAACGATCCCATCAACAAATAGGCTAAGGACGTGAATAGACAATTCTCACAAGAAGATATACAAATGATCAACAAATATATGAAAAAATGCTTAACATTACTAAGGATTAGGGAAATGCAAATCAAAACCGCAATGTGATACCACCTTACTCCTGGAAGAATGGCCATAATGAAAAAGAAAAATAGATGTTGGTGTGGATGCAGTAAACAGAGAACACTTCTACTCTGCTCATGGCGATGTAAACCAGTACAACCACTATGAAAACAGTGTGTAAGTTCCTTAGAGAACTAAAACTAGAACTACCATTTGATCCAGCAGTCCCACTCCTGGGTACCTACCAAGAGGCAAAGAAGTTATATGAAAACAATATTTGCACACACATGTTTATAGCAGCACAATTCACAATTGCAAAAATGTGGAACCAACCCAAATGTCCAACAGTCAATGAGTGAATAAAGAAACTGTGGTGTATATATGTATGATGGAATACTACTCATCCATAAAAAGGAATGAATTAATGGCATCCACAGCAACCTGGATGAGACTTGAGGCTATTATTCTAAGTGAAGTAATTCAGGAATGGAAAACCAAACATCATATGTTCTCACTCATAAGTGGGAGCTAAGCTATGAGGATGCAAAGGCATAAGAATGACACAGTGGTCGTCAGGGACTTACGGGGAAAAGGTGGGAAGGGGGTGAAAGATAAAAGACTACAAGTTGGGTGCAGTGTATACCGCTCAGGTGATGAGTACACCAAAATCTCACAAATCACCACTAAAGAACTTACTCATGTAACCAAACACCACCTGTTCCCCAATAACTTATGGAAATAAAAAACTTAAAAAGAACACAGAATGGAATGGGGACAAGACTATAAAGTTTTAGGGATGTACATGATCTAGAACATTAAACAAATAAAGTACCCCTTTTGATAAATAGTAAGATTTCATATCTTCCTTTAATAGTCACAATTAGAACATATTCAATATTGTGACTCAAATCACAAAATATTGCATATTTTGAAGGTGCATGGGCTCCTTTACAGATTCTGATTTAGAATAATAATTAAAAATAAAGAATAATTAAAATAAAGCTATCTAACAGTAGTTAATGGCCAGGTTTTTAAATGAATAAAACATTATCTTATCTTACCAAAAGACAACAATATTTCAAATCTACTTATGAAGCCATTAATAATATGATTATCTAGTATCTACTAACCATTATTATAACAACCATTTTGGTGGAGATTTACTTACACTGTTAGAAGAATATCATCACTAAAAGAGAATAGCAATTTCAGGTTATCCTAGAAGTATAAAGACAAGGTCATTATAGACTCTCATTGTTAACAGAGCAATTAAAAAAGTGACATTTGATATGAACTGTTTTGATTACAGAAAAGGTTATGACTCATTTTTACATTCATATATTTATAAGAAAATTTCCAGGTTCATAACATTGATCCTTCAATTATTTTTTTCTTTTTTGTAACATACAATGAGTAATTGATGTTACAATTTTCAAAGGACAAAAGAATTGTTAAAAGCCATATGTATAAGATGGAGACTATGTCAGGGAGACTGATTTATTCTCTCTGGTTCTATATGATATGGGATTGTATCTTTTTGTTGTTGTTGTTTGAGACAGAGTTTCACTCTTGTTGCCCAGGCTGGAGTGCAATGATATGATCTTGGCTCACTGCAACCGCAACCTCCTGGGTTCAAGCCATTCTTCTGCCTCAGCCTCCTAAGTAGCTGGTATTACAGGCATGCACCACCATGCTTGACTAATTTTCATATTTTTAGTGAGATGGGATTTCACCATGTTGGTCAGGCAGGTTTCTAACTCCTCCCCTCAGGTGATCTACCCTCCTTGGACTCCCAAAGTGCTGGGATTACAGACTTGAGCCACCACGTCCGGCCAGGATCGTATCTTTTAAGAAGAAAACTTAATAACTTTGTTCATGACTTTAAAAAAAAATTTTTTTAAAAACTACCATGAGAATCATTTTACCAGGTAATTTATATAAATAATTGGAAATTATGCTAACACTAAAACATAGTTTAAATATTTTTGAAAATAAGTGTTGGTATAAAATAGAATTGGAAAAGGCAGGTAAATCAACATGATTGGTAATTAGCAAAAGTTCAAAGAATTCTGCTTAAGAACTGGAACAAGACAAGGATGTCCACTCTTACCACTCCTATTCAATATAGCACTGGAAGTCCTAGCCAGAGAAATCAGGCAAGAGAAAGATAGAAAAGGCGTATAGATGGGAAAAAAGGAAGTTAAATTATCTCTCTTCACTGACCATGTGATTCTATACTTAGAAAACCCTGAAGATTCTGCCCAAAGATTCCTAGACCTGATAAATGACTTCAGTAAGGTCTCAGGATACAAAAGCAATGTGTAAATATCAGTAGCATTTCTATGAACCAGTAACATCCAAGCTGAGAACCAAATCAAGAATGCAGTCCCATTTACAATACACACACATACGCAAACCTAGGAATACTTCTAAGCAAGGGGGTGAAAGATCTCTATAAGAAGAACTTGGAGAGAGATCCAAGATGGCCGACCACTAGCAGCTCAGGATTGCAGCTCCCAGTAAAAGCGCAGAGAGCCAGTGGACGCCACACTTACCGATAAATTTTTGCTGCCCACGGACCAGGACATTCCCAGTGGAGGAGCCCCAC
>CAUYQU010044039.1:0-18473 GCA_963574635.1 Cheracebus regulus
TTGGGGAGAGAGAATGTGGGAAGAAATGCCAGATATAGGTGAAGGGGAGGAAGGCAACAAATGACACTGCCATGTGTGTACCTATGCAACAATATTGCATGTTCTTCACATGTACCCCAAAACCTAAAATGCAATAAAAAAATTAAAAAAAAATTTGTCATCATGAACATTTTTATTTCTATTCTTTAAAAATAGCTTTATGTTTAAGAACAATAAAGAAATTTTATGGGTACACTATATTGGGTAAATATCTGCTATGGTCTAAATGTTTCCCCGAAAATTATGTGTTAAAAACTGAATCTCTGAAGCAACAATACAGGGAGGTAGGGCCTTTGGGAGGTATTTAGGTGATGAGGGCTTTGTCCTCATGAATGGATTAATGCCACTATAAAAAGGACTTGCAACAAAGAGTTCATCCTCTCTTGCCCTTCTGCTTTCTGCCATATGAGAACACAGCAAGAAGGCCCACAGCAGATCCTCCCACCTTAATCTTGGACTTCCTAGCCTCCAGAACTGTGAGGAAATAAATTTCTGTTCTTTATAAATTACCCAGTCTGTGGCATTAAGTTATAACGGCACAAAATAGACTAAGACAATACCCTAGTCCTTAATTTTACTAATGGTATATAACTTCACATAGCAAACACATTTTGCAATGATCAGTGAAATTCCAGTGGGTGAGATGTTATTGGGCATGATATGTGGAAGATTCAAAGATAACCTGATCTGAATACCAACGATGGGAGATTGCCAAAAACTTGCTCTTTTTTTTCCTTTTTTTTTTTTTCAGAGACAGAGTCTTGCTCTGTCACCCAGATTGGAGAGCAGTTTCATAACCATAGCTCATTCCAATTCTCCCACCTTGGCCTCCTGAGTAGATGGAACTAGAGGTACACTTCCCCATGCCTGGCTAATTTATTTTTATTTTTTGTAGATATGGGGTCTCCTTATGTTTCCCAGGCTGAACTCAAACTCCTAGCCTTAAGCTATCCGCCTGCCTTGACCTCCAAAAGTACTGGGATTACAGGTATAAACCACCATGTCCAACCTGAAAACTTCCTATTAGTATAATTTGCCAGTTTTTCTTTTTTAAAAAATATTTAATTCTGACTAAATAACAGCTGATCAAATGCTCCTGGAGATAGCTTCTCTTCCTTTCCATTCTCCTTCACCCTCATCTGGCTGCGCGGGCTAACTCACACAGAGAGGTAAGACCATCCTCTATTCAACAGAGACCTGTAATATTAGTTTGGGACAAAAGAAAACATTTGAAACTAAAAGAGGAAAGTATTTTTTCCTTTCATAGGGCCTAACTCTGTAGGTTTTAATTGGATTACTAAAAGAAGAGACAAAGGCCCTTTAGCAACTTTCAAAGATCCGACATACATACTTTTTAATTCTTTTACTTAAGTGCCTTGCCTTAATAGCTTTAATAATAAATTTGGTTTTCTGGCAGGAGATATATTCCACTGGAATGTTCCTCCAATCCAAATAAATGCAGAATTACTAGAGTGCCCTGATCCCATTATTTGATTTACAAACTGAAAATAATATAGTCGTTTGGGGGATATTTGGTGTTAGAACAAGATAACATTTTGCTTTTCCAGAGATTCCATGTTTTGGGGGGTCCACCATGCCTCTCCTCTGCCTGTAATCTCTGTTTCCCTCTTACATGCCAAGAGAACCCTATTCACCTGTAAGACTCCACACATGGGTTACCTCCCAAGTAATTTACAAATCCAAGTAAATCACTCTTTGCTCTGGATTCCCACAGCAAATAAGTCATAAAAAACATTATATGCTTTCTAAAATTGACTATTATTTTTAACCTATGCTACTGTCTTTTTAAGTACAAAGATTGTTGCTTATTCTTTTGTACCACCAGCCATAGTCCCTACTGCACACGGGACACTGGATGTAAGCCTGCAGAGTATATTGCCTTAAGTCCAACATGCATAGTCACCACATATCTTCACATATTCCAGGCTTTCGGTTACACAATGTCTTTTATTATGTATAAAATGATTCATAGAGTTGCAATGAGTATTTAGGAAAAGTAAAGATTAATTATCTGACACAGCAAAATGTTATGGCACTTTCAAAATGATTCATTATGGACAAAAGTGGTCAGAATAAGTAATATAACTGAAATCCATTCTTTGCAGTGGATGTGTTGACAAAAAAATTATATTGGATTATCCCACAGCAATAAAGCGTATGTTATTTGATTTCCTGTCACAATTAGGGGAATTAATATGTGTAAAATTGTCCAACTTACATTCAACACAAGTAGTTCAAACTAATAAATAAATATATTATGACAGCAAATATTATTTGATGTATTCCAGCTATGAGAGATGCTTTGAGCTTCAAGTTAAAAATAAAAAAGACAGGTAGGTTATTTATAGGCATCAGACTCTTGGGAACCAACCTTCTGTATATTGATTCACCTTATTTTATGAAGATTAAAGCCAAGACTAAATAATAAAAGATCTCACAGGAAGAGTTTTTATATTCATATGAATAAAGTAGAAGATGTAACAATCAAAATGATGACAAATGCTGTTTCTTATTTGCAAAAAAAGTATGTTTCTTATTCAGAATAGAAATAAAAATTTTGCTTATAATAGAACGTTTCATTTATTAGTTTCTCTTTCAATCTAGCCTTACCTTTTAAACTATTTTTTAAAATTCTAAAAAATAGTCACTTTATATTCTACCTTAACCTACAAATAAATTGTAATGAAAACATTAAGACAAAAAAAAAACACTGGAAAAACGTATAAAAATAATGAGTGAGCACAAAGAATGCAGCTATAATGGACTGAACAGTTGTCACAAGGTCAACAGGAAGGACAGAGGTCACTAAAATAAACAATTATTGGTTAATGCCTTTATTGTTAAGTTAAATGGAATGTATATAATTCGATGAAAATTTAATTCAGCTAGCTTATTATAATTTCATCTAACTGAATAATTTTTTTATTAATTACATTATAGTTATGAGTATGTTAAAGAAATAAAAAGTATGTTTCTATGTCCTTTTAGAAGTCTAGTTAGAAATGGCTACTTCTGTTTTTCTGTTATTCTTATCTGAGAGAACAAGTTACATTTGTGAGAACATTTTCTGCCATTTGGGGAATATTTGTAGGAGTGAAATTTCTGGGTCTTAGGATAGGATATGCACATACAGACTTTCAAACACATATCAATTTATACTCCCACCAGAATTGTATGAGAGTTTTGTTTTTTCCACATTATTATTATTATTTGAGATGGAGTTTTGCTCTTTTTTCCCAGGATGGAGTGCAGCGGCACGATCTCAGTTCACTGTAACCTTTGCCTCCTGGTTTCAAGCAGTTCTCCTGCCTCAGCCTCCCAAGTAGCTGGGATTACAGCCACCACTCCTGGCTGACTTGTATTTTTAGTAGAGACAGGTTTCTCCATGTTGGTCAGGCTGGTCTTGAACTCCCAACCTCAGGTGATCTGCCCGCCTCAGCCTCCCAAAGTGCTGGGATTACAGGAGAGAGATACCCGGCCCAGCCATCTTTTCTACATTATGACACACTTGGTAAATATACATACATATTTTTAAATTTTTGTCTTGCTGGTGGGTGTATAGTGATACAGTATTCTGCTTTCAATTTGTATTTTGTTTTAGAGAGATATTTCTTACAGTAATATGTTTTGGATTGGAGAGAGAACATAATGGATTTAGGGTTAACAGTACTTGGAGGCTTGTTATTGTTATGAGAGGGTGATAGCAAAATAACTCTGAGGTTGAGAACGTGGGTAACTGGAACAGTGACAATGCCATTTTTAAAGATAGGGACACAGTCAAAGTAAAGATTTTCGGGGAGAAGATGATGAATGCTCTTAAATTTAAGGTATAATTAGTACTTTACATAGGGTTACCATGGTTTTGGACTTATCAGAAGTTGGTCATTCCCAGTTCATTAAAAACCATAGTTTTTTTTTTTTTAAAGGGCAAGTTATATCTCTCAGTAGCCATATTGTGATGATAAATCAAAGCAGGCTTTTAAAAAAGGTATCAGAAAGCATTAAAGGAATTTTAAAAAGACTTGGTTGATTGAAGGCTATATAGACAATAGCATATGTCTATATGCTACTACACAATATTTTATAGCATGTTTTTACTCTCTTAATGGTAGATTTCTGCAAAAGATTATACAGATTTTATATAAAGCTAAAGTCATAAAGATAGGAAAATGGGTAAATTGCTTAGTAATGTGGTTAGATACAAATATTCTAAGATAATTGTCTTCTATAGTAGTAGATATGTTGGCAAAGTTTCTGATATTTTCAAAGGACTTTAAGAGACTTTATTTACATTTTAACTAATTAAAACGTCTACAAATTAAAGAAGTATTGAAGTTTGCTATAAAAAAAAACTTCAGCCCATTTTAAGTAAAATAAATTTTACTTGCACATATATGGGTCCTAAAATAAAGAAATTTTAAGTAATTTATTGACATATTGGCTCTAAATATAAAAATGGAATTTTGTGTTTTTTTCTCTCCAACATTTATTCCTATATACAATTATTTCTGTTTTTTGTTGTTGTTGTTGTTGTTGTTGTTTCCTGCAATAAAAATCTATTCTCTGAGGTATGGGTAATTACCAGCTATTGACAATAGACATTTTTGTTCTAGATTTTACTGGGTTAAATAATTAAATTTAGAAATAACTTGTGGTGCTTGTAGTTGAAAATTAGTGGAAATTTGTTTTTCATGTTGGAGGGTGTTTGTCTTCCTTCTCTTGTATACTGTGTGAATTTCAACGAGTTCTTTCAGGGTTAATCAGTTGGGAACGGAGGGAGGTGGGTGCAACTGAGTAACAAAAACCTCCCAAAGTTTTAGAGCTTATTACACTGAAGGTTTATTACTCACATTGCAAACCGGTGGGGTCATTTGTAGGGATTTTATTTCAAGTAGCTGAGACTTGTGAGATTGTGAGAAAAAATGAATGAAGTGCTTAGTATCTGGATGTATTTACACATCTTTAGAAGGATTCAGTCAACAACAACCGTTGAGTGTCTTATTATTTAGTCATAAGAAAAGCAAATAGGAAATTATAGTCATTATATAAGAAAGATAATTTCTTCTTGGGGTTTTGTGTCCATAACATCAGCCATCTAATAAAATGGGCAATATCCACACTTGATGACAGAAATGGTTAAAATGGCCTAATTCAGGCCATTTTAACTTAACTTTAACTTAACTTTACACAGGTTGCTTCCTGAATTCAGGCTCCGATCTCACTCTTCTTAGGGAGTTTGCTTTAGAAAACTTTTAATTGTAAATTAACTTTGAGATATAAATCTGCCCTTTAGTGATGCCAAAGGAAATAAAGGGCTCTCTTTCTAAAAATCTGGGAGTCATCCCTTTGAAATGAAATAATCAAGAAAGATAGTGTTTCTATCTTTCATTCTCTCAAGGAGGGTAGGAGCCTAATTCACTAGCTCATTCCAGTACCTAAAAACTCTTCTTTTGTTTCAAGGGAGTTGAATTTAATCTCTGATCCATATTGCATTAGTTTTAAATCAAGTCTTTCTTGTATGTTTTACTTCATCCAGTACAATTTTTCTTTGTTGAGAGTGGCCAATGTATAATTTAAAAATAATATTCAATTAAAATGCTTTTTAAAACACTGTTTCAATTATCCTATAAACTTTGTTCTTATGAGAGGTGTTCAGTATTTTGAATATATTTTATTATTTTTTTGATAATGTTGAAATCTAAAACCATAGAATAAATAATATTTTTAGACAGCAAGGGACTTTTCATTCTAAAACCTTAACCATCATGTGTCTCAAGTGTTAAAGTTTTCCTTCTCTCAGCAGTAAGGAGATTTTCAAAATGCTGACAAAGCTTTAATCAAAAAAGTATTCAAATTAAGATGTTATTTCTAATAGCTAAATTATGACATGTCTAAGTCATAGAAAAATACTGATGACATATGTTAAATAATAAGATAGAAATCAAATGTATAATCAGTACCAAAATGTAAAGAGTGGCTGTCTTTGCTTTGCTTATTATGGATAATTTTTATTTTCTTCTCTATATTTTACTATAATTTAAAATTCAAAAACCATTTACTTACCAAATGATAAATATTGTTTGTCTCCGTAAAACAATTTTAGTGACTCTCATAAAATTCCAAGAGAAAAATACCCAAGAACTTTGCTTTTCATAATCATAGGATGAGAGAAAATGAATAATGCATTGTAATTAGAAGTTTCAAAACATTTTCTCTCAGAATAAATGTTTTTCCAACCTGATATTTGAATGTATATGTACGTTAATATTCACAAGTTTTAGTATTTATTATAATTGTCTACCTTTAAAATTTATATTCTTGGATTTTGAGAATGTTTATAGCTTTTCTCTATAAGAATTTTTTTGTGTGTATCATGAGTCAGATTCCAATGTGTAGGAAAAACTACTTCTTAAGTGACTCCAAAATGAGCAGTTTTATATTCTGAAGAATGTTATTGTCATATTTGTTGAATAGCTCAATTACACTTTACAAGCTGGAACATCATATTTTTCAAGGGCCAAGAAGAGAGAATGTCTGTTAACTTTTCTCATCTTTTAAGGTCAGCTTGAATATTTTCTCCTGAAGGTTATTAAGTATGACTTCTGATGACACATAGAAAGAGGTTATGAGCTTCCTCCACCATCCAGATGGTTTATGTCCTTGCCATTCTATTCAGTGTCAGGGATAACACATTTTCTAATAGGTTAGGCTTTACTAACCCCTTTATCTTTCAGCCTTTCTCAGTGAGGCAAAGTTGTGATCGAGTAGATTGGGGTTCAACTTGTTCTGGCTTTAAAAGAGTTTGTCTTTCCACCTGAAATGGGGCCCCTCTAATTTTTTGCAGGATTGTGGTTTGTGAAAGAGTGAAGTAACCAACACAACTAGGGTACTTAATCTTCATTTGTCAAAGCTGTAGGTGCTCTGTTTCTTTGATTTACATAATGAAAAGCTAAATAAATTTTTACAAGATTCAATTTCTACAAGTTTTGTATTTTTACACTGTACAAATAAGTTTTTATAACTTAGCTGGTAAACACAATAAGGAAAACAATTTAACGTTTATTTGAATTTGCTGTAGAATTACATTATTTGCCTTATGTATTATTTTCTTTTCAATTTAGTTGTAGTAATTACTAAAATATTTTAAGATGGACATATCTAGTTTTGTAAAGATACCGATTCATAAGATGGAAAATATATGTTGTAGTTAAATCCACCTGTTTAAGAAATTTTCTTAAAACACATATAATTTATTCCTTAACCAAGAAAAGACTAACTACTGTTCATTAGTAAACATATGGTTACTAGACTTGTATTTGATTAAAAATTGTGACTTCTATATAGCTGCTTTGTTTAATTTCACTATTCCCAAAGGTGATCTTAGAAATTTCAAAAGCTTTTGAGCTCTTTTCTATCTGATTGATAATGCTATTTTTTTGTTGTTGTTAAATTATTTTTTTGTCTCAGGTAACATTCCTGAGGTAATTGGGATCATAAAATAATCACAGAAATTGCTTAGGTTAGATTTCAGTGTTTGAAACCAACAACCATTTGATGATTGTCCAATAAATGCATATTACTATACTCATATTTAGTAATCAGGGGACTGTGATGCTTGATATGTATCAAAGAAATAGAATCTAGAGTCCCCTATGCTTGAGAAATGCAGTTACTTCTCAAAAGAACTGTTTCTCCCTAATAACTGAATTAGTATATGAAGGGATAACTCAAGTCTAGAAGGAGAAAGCAGGGAAGAAAATTTTCTAAAGTAGTATTCTGCTTTATTACTTATATCACTTAGGCTTTCAGCAAGAAACAGAGTGGTTACTGGAACCCAGAGAGACCTGTAGCTGAAGGAGAGGACCAGACAGGAGCCCTGAATTTAGGCTGAGGAATGTAACTACAGCTAACCTGCACTCCACAGGGAGGCGTGCCACATCTTGCTTTCCTTCCATTCTCTGATCTGCTACTAGTGGTTCTCCTGGCAAAGCCAAGCAGGATCAAGAAGCAAAGGCATAGAGGTCGGCCTCCTGGGTATAGAGGAGAGAGGATAAGGATGGAGAGCATATCTGGAGGGCAAACGAAGACGATTCACACGTTCTACATTTGACTATAATTTTTGAGATAGTAAACATTTAATATGGCTCTTCACATTTCTGTTAAGTAAATAAGGTAAACTTGACAAGATTAACACATATGAAATGCAAATGGTTTAATGTTAAATTGCCAAGAGCAACATTAGAAGTATTATAGAATAACATTCTAATGACAACTAAATTATGTTCAACACATCCAATAGAATAGTACAAGATTCATTAGCGATCTTCAGTTCTCATGGATCACTATGAATTTTAGATTAAGAACCATAGCATTTTGGGGGTGGATTCATACAAGTATCCTTAGATTCAGTGGGGTGGAGTTTAGGTAAGATGGGTTATGCTAACACTAGTTAAGAAGAGGTGTTATAGGTATACGTTTTATAGTGCCCTCCTATAACATTGCCAAGGTCAAGAGCTTCATTTACTTTATCATTACACAGTGTTATCATTACACAGTGTTGTGCAGAAAGATTCTCTTATTTTGGCTCATGCATAGGTGGTGGCAATCTTAAGTTTCACATGGCAAAATATGATAAAGCAAAGAATGAAATCTCAGGTTGCAGAAATGAGTCCATGCTATGTTAAAGAGAACTAGAGTAATGCAATTACTTTAAAAATGTTTCTTTAATTATTGAATATATTACTTTCATATGTAATTTCATTTTAGGACTTCATAAGTGTTACTTTGTAATCATTAATTTATAGCAGTAAATGAATCTTTTACTTAACTTATAGCTTCTCAATATGAACAATAAGTGTGACTTTGATTACTGAAATAGCTATGAAATAAACTATTAGCCAAGCAACACTTAAAGCAAGATTCAGAAAAAAACAATAACTAGAAACTAGTGAGTTATGCTAGTGCTTTTTTAAAAAAAAAATTATAACTTCTACTTTTATTTTAGATTCAGAGGGTACACGTGTAGGTTCATTACATGGGTATATCGTGTTATCCTGAGATTTGGGGTGCAATTAAGCCTGTCACCCAGGTGAACATAGGTTTTCAACTCTTGCCTCACTTCTTACCCTCCTCCAGTAGTCCACAGTATCTATTGTTGCTATCTTCACGTTCATGAGTACCCAATGTTTAGTTCCCACTTATAAGTGAGAACATGTGGAATTTGGTTTTCTGTTCCTGCATTAATTTGCTTAGGACGCTTGCCTCAGCTGCATCCATGTTGCTGCAAAGGACATGATGCCATTATTTTTTCAATGGCTGTGTAGTATTATGTGGTGTATATATACCAAGTTTTCTTTATCCATCCCACCATTGATGGACGCCTACGTTGATTCCTTGTCTTTGCTGTTGTGAATAGTGTTGTGATGAGCATACAAGTGTAGGTGTCTTTTTAGTAGAATAATTTATTTTCTTTGGATGTATACATAGTAATGGGATTGCTGGGTTGAATGGTAGTTCTGTTTTAAGCTGTCTAAGAAATATCCAAACTGCTTTCCACAGTGTCTGAACTAATTAACATTCCCATCATCAATGTGTAGGCATTTCTCTTTCTCTGGACCCTCTCACGTATCTACTGTTTTTTGAATTTTTTTTTTTCTGAGATGGAATTTTGATCTCTTTGCCCAGGTTGGAGTGCAATGGTACAATCTTAGCTCACTGCAACCTCCACCTCCCGGGTTCAAGCAATACTCCTGCCTCAGCCTCCTGAGCAGCTGGGATTACAAGTGCCTGCCATCATGCCTGGCTAATTGTTGTATTTTTAGTAGAGATGGGGTTTCACCATGTTGGCCAGACTGGTCTCGAACTCCTGACCATGCTGGAATTACAGGGTTGAGCCACTGTGCCTGGCCATTGAATTTTTAATAGTAGCTATTTTGATTGATGTGAGATGGTATCTCATTATAGTTTTGATTTGCATTTCTCTGATGATCAATGATATGGAGTTTTTTTTTCAAATGATTGTTGGCCACTCATATGTCTTCTTTTGAGAAGTATCTGTTCATGTCTTTTGCTCTTTTGTTGAGGGGTTATTTGTTTTTTGCTTATTCAATTATTTAAGTCACCTATAGATTCCAGATTTTAGGCCTGTAGCAGATGGATAGTTTGAGAATATTTTCTCTCATTCTGTAGGTTGTCTATTTGCTTTGTTGATGGTTTCTTTTGCTGTGCAGAAGCTTTTTAGTTTACATAGCACTGGTCAATTTTTGCTTTTGTTGCAATTGCTTTAGAGGACTTAGTCATAACTTTTTTCCAAGGCCAATATCAAAGGTTTTCTTCTAGTATTCTTAAAGTTTGAGGTCTTATGTTCAATTTTTAAATTATTCTTGAGTTATTTATTGTATATGGTAAAAGTTAGGGGTCCAGTTTCAGTCTTCTTCATGTAGCGTGCTAGCCATCCCATTGCTTATTTTTGTCAACTTTGTCAGAGTTCAGATGGTTGTAAGTGTGGAACTTTATTTTTGAGTTCTCTATTCTGTTCCATTGGTCTATGTATACATTTTCCTACCAGTACCATGCTGTTTGGTTACTGTAGCCTGACAGTAAGGGTAATGTGATGCCTCAGGCTTTGTTCTTTTTGCTTAGAATTGCTTTGATTATTCAGACCCTTTTTGGTTCCATATGAATTTAAGAATAGTTTTGTTTTAGGTCTGGGAAAAATGATGTTGATAGTTTGATAGGAATAATATTGAATCTATAGGTTACTTTGGGCAGTATGGACATTTTAACAATATTGATTCTTTCAGTCCATGAGCATGGAATGTTTTCCATTTGTTTGCATCAGCTGTGATTTCTTTCAGCAGTGTTTTATAGTTCTCCATGTAGAAATCTTCCACCTCCTTGGTTAGATGTATTCACAAGTATTTCATTTATTTGTGGCCATTGCAAGTGGGATTATGTTCCTGTTTGACTTGCAGCTTGAATGTTATTGGTCTATAGTAAGGCTACTGATCTTTGTACATAGATTTTGTATCCTAAAACTTTGCTGAAGTTGTTCATTAATTTCAGGAACCTTTTGGGTTCTGTAGGTATAAAATCATATTGTTCACAAAGAGAGATATTTGACTTCTTATTTTCCTTTGGATATCTTTTATTTATTTATTTTGCCTGATTTCTCTGGCTAGGACTTTCAGTATTATGTTGAATAGGAGTGTAAAGAGTGAGCATTCTTGTTTCTTTCCATTTCTCAAGGGAAATGCTTCCAGTTTCTGCTCATTTAGTATGATGTTGGCTGTGGGTTTGTCATAGATGACTCTTATTATTTTGAGCTGTGTTCCATTGATACAGAGTTTCTTAAGGGTTTTTTATGAAGAGATGTTGGTTTTTATCAAAAACTTTTGCCACATCTCTGGAGATGATCATCTGGCTTTTTTTAAAAAATTCTGTTTCTGTGGCAAATCATATTTATTGATTTGTGTATATTGAACCAACTTTGCATCCTAGGAATGAAGGCAACTTGATTATGGTGAATTAACCTTTTGATATGCTGCTGGGTTCAGTTTGCTAAAATTTTCTTGAGGATTTTTGTCTTTGTTTATCAGGGATATTGGCCTGTAGTTTTCTTTTTCTGTTGTGTCTTTGCCATGTTTTGATATCAGGATAAGGCTGGCTTTGTAGAATAAGTTAGGGAAGAGTCCCTCTTCAATTTTTTTAAATAGTTTTAGTAGAATTGACACCAGCTCTTCTTTGTATATCTGGTAAAATTTGGCTATGAGGTTTGGGGCTTTGTTTTTGGTTGGTAGATTTGTTATTACTGATTTAATTTCAGATCTCAATTTTAGCCTATTCAGGATTTCAATTTCTTCCTTAGTCTTGGGAGTTTGCGTGTTTCCAGCAATTTATTCATTTCCTCTAGATTTTCTAGTTTGTGTGCATGGAGTTCTTCAGAATAGTACATGAGGATCCTTTGTATTTCTGTAGGATTGGTTGTTGTCACTTTTATCATTTCTGATTGTGCTTATTTGGATCTTCCCTTTTTTTTCCCTTTGTTAATCTTGCTAGTGGTCTATCGATCTTAATTATTTCAAAGAACCAACTTTTGGTTTTATTGATTCTTTTGTATTTTGGGGTCTCAATTTTATTTAGCTCTACTCCGATTTTAGTTATTTCTTTTCTTCTGCTTGCTTTGAAGTTAATTTGTTCTTCTTTTTCTAGTTCCTGTAGGTGTGATGACACATTTTTAATTTCAGATCTTTCTACCTTTTTGAGGTAAGTTAGGTCTATAACGTTTCCTCTTAACATTGCTTTTGTGGCATCTCAGAGATTTTGGTATATTGTATCTCTGTTTTCATTTATTTCAAAGAATTTTTTAAAAAAAATTACTGCCTTAATTTTATCATTTAACCAAAAATCATTCAGGAGCAAGTTATTTAATTTCCTGTAATTATGTGCTTTCGAGGGACCTTCTTGGTATTGATTTCTATTTTCTTTCCACTGTTGTCCAAGAGTGTGCTTGGTATGATTTTGATTTTATTAAATTTATTGAGACTTGCTTTATGTCTGAACATGTGGTCAATCCTGGAGTATGTGCTGTGTGCAGATGAGAAGAATGCATATTCCATGGTTGATGGATGGAGTGTTCTGTAGATGTCTATTAGGTCCAATTGTACAAGTGTTAAATTTAAGTCAAGAATTTCTTTCTGCATTTCCCGCTTTAATGATCTGTTTAACGCAGTCAGTGGGATATTGAAGTCCCTCACTATTTTTGTGGGTCTAAGTCTTTCCCCAGCCCTGTGATAGGGAATAATACCTTCCAGTGCCTACTGCTGAGACAGTTTCTGGCTGTGGAGGCCTCTACCTTACTCCAAAGCAAGCACTCCAGTCTCTGGCCTGAGACAGAAATACTTGCACAGCCTTACCACTGGGTCACCAAAAACGGACTGACTTTGTATGCACCTGAATTAAAACTTGTGTCCTGCTTTCAATTCTGGGTTTTGGAAGGTGCCTGCAGTTTTTCCTGCTGTCTTTATCTCTCAACATCCCCAAGCCTCTCCCCAAGTTAGTTCTATGGGTAGTGAGAAACAAAGTGCTTTCCCTCAGCCTGGGTTTCTTGGATCCCCAGTAGAAAGATAAGTCACAGAGAGGCTCTTTGACTTTGTCTTGTACTGGGGCTTTACTGACTTTTATTAGCTGGACACTGTCATGGGGGCTGTTTGCTGACATTCCCTTCTCTGGATTTGGGGTGTCCTTCACTATTCCAATGTATTTCCATTTTTCTTATTGTATTAAAGCTCACAGAGTTAACCTTTATGCACTATCTTGCTATTTCCAAGTAGGCAAGGAATGCTAAAAGCCTCTAATCTACCATCTTGAAGAAAAAAATACCCCACTAATTTTTTGAACAGCTTGATTTATCTGAATAGAAAAACATTGCACATACCATTCAGATAATCCATGGAATCACATATAAACATTATATATTAAAATCTGAATATCTTTTTTTTGTCTATGGAGTTTAGCAGTAAAAAAATACTTTATGTGCTTTATGAAAGTATCAAAAACCTAATGTTATGTCGTTAGAACAAGTAATACATTTGTTTTTTTTTTGTCTTAAATCCAAGACCAAACCACTACAATTCTCTTCTAAAAGAGATTTTTTTTTAATCTTCTCTCATGTACAACCAATTTTTCTTTTTTCACAGAAGTCAACTTTGAATATTGTATTTTTCTAACTCCTTGCTTTGAATTTAATAATAAATAACCAAACAGATAGTAATTTTTATTGGTACAAAGTATTTTACATATTTTCAGGGGTACATGTGAGTATTTATTACATGCATGGAATGTGTAATGATCAAGTCAGTGTATTTTGGAGTAGCTATCATTTTGTGTATTTATTATTTCTATGTGTTGGTAACATTCCAATTCTTCTAGTTACTTTGAAATATGCAATAATTGTTGTTCACTATAGTCACTATGCTCTGCTATTGGGTGCTGTGGCTTATTTTGTCTATCTAACTGTATGTTAGTACCCATGAATCAATCTCTCTCTATCCCCCTCTGCCAACCACACATCCTTCCCAGTTTCTGGTATCCATCATTCTATCATCTATCTTCATTAGATCAACTATTTTTTAGCTCTAATAGATGAGTGAAAACATGTGTTATCAGTCTTCCTGTGCCTGGCTCATTTCAGTTAACATAATGATGCCCAGTTCCATCCATGTTTCTGCAAATGACAGAATTTCATTCTTTTATATGGCCAAATAGTATTGCACTGTCTATATATATCACATTGCCATTATCCATTTGTCAATTGAGAGATACATAGGTTGATTTCCTATCTTTGCTATTGTGAATAGTGCTTCTATCAACATGCAAGTGTAGGTATTCTTTTGATATACAGATTTCTTTTCCTTTGGATAAATAAGGAGTGGGATTCCTGGATCATATTGTAGTTCTATTTTTAGTTTTTCTGAGAAATCTACATACTGTTTTCCACAGTGGCTGTACTAGTTTACATTCCCACCAAAGGTGTACCTTTTCTCCACATCCTTGGAAGCATCTATTATTTTTTACTTTTTTGATAATATCCATTCTAACCAGTTCAAGATCATACCTCATTGTGGTTTTGATTTGCATTTTTCTGATGATTAGTGATGCTGAGCATTGTTTTTCTTTTTTTTTATACCTATTGGCTATTTGTCTTTTTCTGAGAAATGTCTGCTATTGTTCACAGTTTAATTTTTAATGGGATTATTTGTTTTTTTTTTTGCTTGTTTGTTTTTGAATGTTTGAGTTCCTTGTGTGATCTGAATATTGGTCCATTGTTGAATCAATAGTTTGCAAATAATTTCTCCCATTCAACAGATTGTCTCTTAACTATTGATTGTTTCCTTTGCTGTACAGAAGATTTTTAGTTTAGGTAGTCCCATCTGTCAATTTTTCTCCTCGGCAGCTGAGTTTTTCAGGTCTTAGCAATTCTAGTGGCTTTATAGTTTTGGGTCTTAGGTTTAAGTCATTAATCCATCTTGAATTGATGTTTGTATATGGGGAGATTTAAGGGTTCAGTTTCATTCTTCTGACTGTGGCTATTGAATTTACTCAGCACCATTTATTAAAGAGAATGTTCTTTCCCCAGTTGACGTTCTTGGTGCATTTATTGAAAATTAGTTGGCCGTACATATGTGGATTTATTTCTGGGTTCTTTATTCTGTTTCATTGGTCAACATGTCTGTTTTTATAACAATACCATGCTGTTTGATTACTATAGCTTTGGCATACATTTTGAAGTAAAGTAGTGTGATACCTCCAGTTTTTTTAAAATTTGTTCAAATTTATGGGGTGCATGTGAAATTTTGTTACATGCATATAATATGTAGTAATCAAGTCAGAGTATTTAGGGTATCCCTCACCCAAGTACAATACATTTTCTAAGTATAATCACTCTAATCTGCTATTATTGAATTTATTTTTTCTTTCTTCCTATATGTTTGTATCCCTTAATCCACTTCTGTTCATCCTTTCCTCCCCCCACTCACCCTTCCCAGACTCTGTTATCTGTCTTTTCACTCTCTAACTCCCTGTGATCAATTTTTATTTTTTTAGATTCCATATATAGGTAGGAAATTGCAATATTTGTCTTTCTGTGACTGATTTATTTCATTAAAATAATGACCTCCAGTTCCATCTTAGTTGCTACAAATGACATTTTATTTTTTATGGCCAAGTAGTATTCCATTATGTACATATATTACATTTTCTTTATCTATTTTTCCATTGATGGACATTTAGTTGATTCTTTATCTTTGCTATTTTGAATAGTGCTGCAATAAACATGATACTGAAGGTTTCCCTTTCATATATTGATTTCTTTTCCTTTGGGTAGATACCCAGATGTGAGATTGCTTCATAAAATGGTAATTCTGTTTTTAAGTCTTTTAACAAATCTACATACTGTTTTCCATAGTGGCTGTACTAGTTTTCATTCTCACCAAGAGTATCTAAGAGTTCCCTTTTCTTTACATCCTTGCCAGATCTGTTATTATTTTTTTTTTTTTGGTCTTTTTAATATTAGCAATTCTAACTGAGATTAGATATTTTATTGTGGTTTTGATTTGTATTCCTCTGATGAGTAGTGATGCCTAGTATTATTTTTCATATACCTGTTGATCATTTGTATGTCTTTTTTTTTGTTTGAGAAATGTCTACTTATTTCCTTTCCCCATTTATAAATGACATATTATTATGTTTTTCCTGGAGAACTGTTTGAGTTCCTATTCTGGGAAGGAGATTCGTCAGAATGGTGGGAGAAATTTTAGAAAATGCAAACCTTCTTGGGAGGCCAGAAGGTTTTGCAAAAGTCTTGGAACAAGGTTATGGCTGAAGGCAGCCTAATTCTCTTACCTTGAACTAATAGTGAAAAACAAATATCAAGGCAATGTAGAGCAGTTTATCTAAACAGCTTGTTTACTCATGTGGTCTTAAGATCGACCTTTGCACATCTGCGGGGAAAACTGATCTCTACTCAGGGGGTCAGCAATCTTAATGATGTTTACTTGAGACCTGTGTCATTTAATCTATATTAAATAAATATGAACATTGCCAGCTTATGAGGGCTTCTGTTGACTCTGGCAGTGGTCCCCTGGCCACACTGACTGGCAAGCCTGTGTCAGTGTAAGTTTTTCATCCATCGCTGGGTCGAGTTTGCTGGTCAGACTCAACAATTCTGAATGTTAGTCCCCTGTTGGATAAATAGTTTGAAATATATTTTTTTCAATTCTGCCGCTTGTCCCTTCACTCTTGATTATTTCTTTTGTAGTGCATAAGCTTTTTGGTTTACTATAGTTCTTTTTTTTTTTTAAATTGGGATTAATCATCACCTTGTTTTTTTTTTTAATTTTTTTTTTTTAGAAGAGTAAAAGAGAGAAAGAAAGACAAAGAGTGAGGGGGAGTTTTTTTAAGGGAAAGAAAGAAGTAGAATAAAAGAGAAAAAAGAAAGAGAAAGGGGGACAGAGAACAAGAATCTTACTCTATCGCTCAGGATTTCATTTAAATCTGTGAAATGCTTATGCAATTACTAAAAAGTGATTTATTTCCTATTATGTAATCACTTTTAGAATAGGTATGATATAATATTGAAAAAAATATATGTTTAGTGGATATGGGGTGGTAGGTTCTGTAAATATTTATTAAATTTGCTTGTTCCAGGTCTGAGTTCAAATCTGTTTTTTTTTTTTTCGCTCTCCATTAGGTTGGTAGATCTACCTCCATCCCTTTATGTTAAGTCTTTGTGTGTCCTTGCCTATAAGAAAGGTCTGAATACAGTGTACCGATGGGCTTTAACTTTTTATTCAGTTTGCCTAACTGTATGTTTTGATTGGGGCATTTAATCCCTTTAAGTTTAGGCTTAATATTGATATATGTGAATTTAATACTGTTATTTAAGGTTAATTAGCTGTTTGCCCATTAGTTGATGTAAATTCTTCATTGTTGTAATATTCTTTACTTTTTGGTAAGTTTTTAGGATAACTGATGCTGGTTGTTCGTTTCTGTATATAGTGCTTCTTTCAGAAGTTGTTGCAAAACACGCCTAGTGGTAATGAAGTCTCTGAGTTCTTGCTTGTTTGCAAAACATTTTATTTTTCCTTGGCTTATAAAACTTAGTTTGGCTGGGTATGTGATTCTGGGTTGAAAGTTTTTTTCTTTAAGGATGTTAAATATTAACCCCTACTCTCTTCTGGCTAGTAGAGTTTCTACTGAGAGATCTGCTGTGAGTCCGATAGGCTTCCCTTTACGGGTAACCTGGCCTTTCTCTTTGGCTACCCTTAGTATTTTCTCCTTTATTTTAACCCCAGTATATCTGACGATTATGTGTCTTGGGGTTGGTCTTCTTGAGGAATATCTTTGTGGGGTTCTCTGTATTGCCTGGAGTTGAGTATTGTCATGCTTTGCTAGTTTAGGAAAAATTTCCTGGATAATATCCTGAAAAATATTTTCCAACTTGGATTCATTCTCTGCGTCACTTTCAGGTATACCTATTAAGCGTAAATTAGGTCTTTTCACATACTCCCATATTTCTTGGAGATTTTGTTCATTCCTTTTTACGCTTTTTTCTCTGATCTTGTCTTCACGTTTCATTTCATTAAGTTGGTCTTCGACCTGTAATATCCTTTCTTCTGCTTGATCAATTCGACTGTTAAAACTTGTGCATACTTCACGAATTTCTCGTATTGTGTTTTTCAGCTCCATTAATTCGTTTATAGTCTTCTCTAAATTGTCCATTCTCGTTAGCATTTCGTCAAACCTTTTTTCAAAGTTATTAGTTTCCTTGCATTGGTTTAGAACATATTCTTTTAGCTCACAGAAGTTTCTTATTATCCACCTTCTGAAGCCTAATTCTGATGATTCTTCACACT
>CAUYQU010044040.1:0-109800 GCA_963574635.1 Cheracebus regulus
CAAGGAGAATGTGGCACATATACACCATGCAATACTATGCAGCCATAAAAAATTATGAGTTTGTGTCCTTTGTAGGGACATGGGTGAATCTGGAAACCATCATTCTCAGCAAACTGACACAAGAACAGAAAATCAAACACCACATTTTCTCACTCATAGATGGGTGTTGAACAGTGAGAACACAGGGGCACAGGGAGGGGAGCATCACACACTGGAGTCTGTTGGGGGGGACTACGAGAGGAACAGCAGGGGGTAGGGAGATTGGGGAGGGATAACATGGGGAAAAATGACAGATATAGGTGATGGGGGGATGGAGGCAGCAAACCATGTTGCCATGTATGTACCTATGTAACAATCCTGCATGATTTGCACATGTACCCCAAAACCTAAAATACAATAAAATTATATATCTATAAATAAATTTAAAAAAGAAAATTTCAAAAACGCAACCCTCTATTTGGTTGAGGAACTCTTGTCGTGGGTCTCCATCACATCAAGTCTTTCACTATACTTGTCTTAATACAGTGACACCATGTCTCTTGTTTGTCATTACTATTTTGTCGTTTGCGTATTTATATGATTTCATTTAGCACTTATGAATTAATAGTTTCTCCTATGGGTTTTATTAACCAGATCTTTAAAAAAAAAAAAAAGACTTCCTTCCAAGTCCCACACCCACATTTTGTTCTGTGCCAAGCACAAACATTGTAAATATATGTAAAATATGTATTTTCATAGCTAATCACTTTCATATTGACCTGTAAGTTGATTTAAAACAAGGAACTACTCTAGAGAGTCAAATTATATGCAAACCAAGCATTTCCTGCCCGTAATATTTACTGTTTCGATTGTTTGGTTTGTGATCCATTTAATTAACATCTTTAATTAAAGAAAATAAATTAACAGTAAATGGAGGCCCACGGTTGCTCAACCCCCTGTGAGAGTTTCCTTTCACCATCAGAGTCATTGGGATTCTGTTCTGCTTCACTGCACCGCTGGCTGGAGTGGAAATTTTAATGGCGCTGTCTTATGCAAAGGGTGTGCTCTACAAGTAAAACAAATAAAAATGGGGAAATGTACGCTTTGTACCTTTGAAAGGTTGCGTTCAGTGGCACATAAGACTTGGGTTACAATAACATCTAAAACGAGCTGGGCACTGGGAAGGTTGCAAGACTTGTTTCAGAGCAGAGCCAGTTGACCAAGCACTGGCGTGATTTAGTGCACAGTCCATTATTTCCTGCCTGTCATTTAAACAGGCTATCTATATGCATGGTAGGACCTAGAGTGCAAAGAGGAGGTGGACGGCATGATTTATGGGTGAGGGCAAACACCTGTGGGTTAAGCAGCTCAGAAATTAGCCACAAGTAGCATATTAGTGCAGCTAATCAGGCACGGTTCAGTATTTCTGTTTCTTGATTTGCCCATAAATAAGCTTCTCTGTGGCTACCCCGAGGCCCTCAGTGATTAACTGCCTTGACCTACAGTAAAATACACAGATCAAGCAGCACAATGGGGTTTGCAGGTGTACGCTGTAATCGTGGGATTTGAAATGTGTACGTTTGTGGGCAGAAGGGCTGCGAGTTTTGAGAATCGTATTAAGGAGGCTTATCAGAGTGCTTAACAATCAATTTGCTTTTCATTCCTCTACTCCTGTGATTGTGTTGACAACTTGTAGACTCAACTGCCCTGTGACCAGTCATTGACCGTGAAATATTTTCTACCTCAGTGTCTATTGCAGAAACAGAAGCGATTCTTATCCTGGGAAGGGTACGTGTTAATGTTACCACTTTTAGTAAAATCCAAATCATCTACAGTATGTGTCTTTTTAGTTTTTTATGGGTGGGAGCCTTTTGCACTGCCTGGTATGTGTTGCTGTGTATCTGGAGAATCCTGTTATACTGCCTCCCATGTACCATGAGCAAGCTGGACTATTTTATGCTCAAAACGAAAGGTAGCATAACCAGACAACAGTGGAACCAGTAGTCAAACTATCATTGATATCTTGTTAAATATCTGTTACACATCCATTCACTAAATATTGCCTCTTTCTTTGATCTTAGAAAAAAGACAGGAGTGTTAATAAAAGCAAAAACAGTCAGAATCCTGGGGCCAATAATCTCTAAACTTTAATGAGGGTTTGATGTTAATTATGAGAACAAGACAACAGATCTAGATGACTTCAGTAAGTGAAATTATATGGGTAACTGTGGGCACTCTGACATAGCCAACAGTTCACCAGGAGAAACAAGGTTTCCCCATATTTTTAAGGAGTTTTCTGGGTCTCCTAGTCTATCCTGTGCTGTTTGTATGGCTCCTGAACTTCTTTCAGCCTTTGTAAAACTCTGGCTATGCTGGGAGGGTCACTGCTCTGTTATATTCCAGGTCTTCCCCTGGCTGCCCCCAGATCACTATAAACTGAGAGGAAAAGTAACAGAAGGACCAAGCTGCTTGCAGATGCTGATTCTTACAAGTATGTGAAATACATTATTTTTAGTTAGCAGTCCAGAGAGCAATAAAATTACAGAGTAGTTAGAACCTGTAGTGAAAATGCGGAAATAAAGAGAAAGTAAGGATTCAAAGCACTGTTACGAAGGGACTGGCAGCAGGATTTGGTAAACAGATGGCATTCTGAGTGCCAAGGGCAAGAGAAGTTAGAGGTACTACAAGATTACAAGCCTGGGGAGAGTGGAACCACTTCTGGAAATGGGGAAGTTAAGAAGCTGTTACTGAAAGATAGTAAACTATTTTAAGTGTATTTCCATTTGTAAGCTAATAAATTCAAGAGAAACCCAGCTGAGATCTGAATGCTCAGCCTACTCCACTGTGAGAGTTACATTTTAAACCAAACAGGACTCTGTGGATGATATCCCTTAAGGCAAGTAGTGTCACATGAATTGCAAATACCAAACTGCTAATAGCTTTCCCAGGAGTTAGCTTCCTGTTAGGAACCCTTCAATGACTACATCCACTTATGTGTGGAAAAATCTTGCAATGGTGAGTTGAATTTCCCCCCTCAACCCCGTTCAGAATATTTCTGCATAATTACCAGTATTCACAGACCATAGGTTCGGCCCCATCCGCTGTTTATCATATGCTTCATGGCAGTAAACAGTAACCTGTTCCCCAGAAGCCCTTGGCGGAGCAGGGGGCAAAGGGCCCTCTCATTGTTCTTGTTCGTCCCCGGCCCTACCAGAGGTTCTGTCAGTGCTGGAGCCAGGGAGCCCTTTAGAGTCCAGCCCTCTGCCTCTTTCAGGGGTTGTGTACATTTTCCTAAGGCCAAGAGTTCAGATGCCAAGGCTTCATGACAGAAGCAGGTGGTAGAGTTGAGCAACATGTCCTAATCTCCCTGAAGTGGTCATAATAACATTATTTTTTAGAATCCGTTGTTCTGACTGTAAATATCTAAATGAGGTGATATCAGTAATTTATTGTCCATGGACCTTGAATGGAAGTGAAGGGTCACATCTAGGCTGTGCCTTACCCATTCTTTATCTTCCACATCCTCCAGCTCCAGTCCTCTAGTCTGGAGACAAAGGACTCCAACACGTGAAGTTCCCATTTTGTTGATAGCCTGAGTCCCCGAGTCACGACTTGGAAGAGAGCTGTTTATGTGAACAAGCAGATCCACACTGTAATAGCAGAACTTTTTGTTCTGTAACCCACTGAGGCATGGGCTTGTTATTAAAACATACCTGGTCTACCCTGACTGATACAACCAGTTTCTATCTAACAGTAGGCCATGTCTCTATCTGCAACGTGTATAAAGTAGTACCACTGGGATTTACATGCATGAATGCCTGGAAAGAACTATAAAAGTGCATCATGAGTACCCAGGAAATATCAGTGGCTACAATTATTACATTCAGATTTTAGTTTTTCTGTAAATTTAGCAAGAACAGCTTAGATAAGAAGGCATTCCTTGTTTCTCTAGTGAACACAATGTGTTCCTCCCAACATGACTTTTTCAAGATGAATTTTTTAAGTGGAAAATATCACAGACGATTCTCCTTTGGTCTTTCTGTTCTCTTCTCATGGTTATTATTCTGGGATGAACAACTAACATAAACCTGTTTCAATTGTGTAATATTTTGTATTCTCTGATTTGGGAGAACATTCTTTTTCCATCAAAGTCACTAAAAACATTTACTTCTCTAGGAATACTAACTGAAATTTATTTGAAACACAGAGAAAAAGGAGCCTTAGGAATGTTGTAAACTTCTTATATCCTGGAAGATCAACTTTAGCTTACAGTAATTTTGATTAATTCCTAATTAATTTCGTGTCATCTTTTTATAAGAGGAGACACATTAGGAGTGAGGAATAATAATGTGCAGCACTGTGTCTTTCACAGAGTTGAAAGAAGGCTGTGTTTATTATGAACACTACAGTAATGAGAATAATCATTAGTAATTCTTTACATCTGTGTTTTTCTACCTCTAAGGAGCTTTGAGACAGTAAATTCTCCACTTATAAAAAAAATCAAGGAGAAGATCTCACTTTTTCTCCATGGACATCCCATATTTAAAATATTTAGAGATATTTGATTTAACTGAGAAAACCCTCTCTGGTAAATACTGACCATTTCCTGATTTTGAAAGGAGTCTACAGGACATACTAGAATTTTTTTACATTATAAAAATTGGTCATCTTTCAGATCATAATACAGCTACTAAATCTAAAGAAATGAAGGGAGGGACTTAACCAAGCAAATGCCAGGCTGCCCTGAAGCCAGATCACTCCCCGGGAACAAGCACTTAAAAAGGGTGGCGGGTACAAGAGCTCAGCGAGCCTTAGTCTTAGAGGGCCTCTCTGAGTCCTTTTTGTCCAAGAAGCTCAAATCTAATTCTACCTTTGCGTTAAGGTAGAAAGAAGGGGGTCACTTGTGGCACTCGTGTTAGAAACTCCTTGAAGTGATAGAGGCTATGACAAGAACGGGTTTGCTTCTGATGGGCCTGTAACATAACAGGGTGTTCTATCTCAGGCTGATATGAGAAGATCAATATGGATTTTAATGATTCCTTTGTCATAACTTGTCCGCTTTTAATCCTGGAGATGTGGGTGGGTGCTCTTGTAGAGACAGCCATTGTGTTGTTGTCAGTCAGAGAATATCACAGCTGCCCTTGAACATTTAGCTTTAAAGAAAAGCTATTTCTTTGCCTTTGTTGGTATTTTAAAATAAATTTCTTACTAGTTACTGTAATACACATGCTTTCTCCATGTGAGAGTGTTTGTCATTAACAAATATCTTCACAGTTGCTTGATTCATGTTTTCTCTTGAAAATAACCAAACGTGTTATTTATTTCACTTTCTACTGTGAGAATTCTTTATTGTTAGTTGTAAAAAAGTTTATTTACATTACTGTAGTGATAAATAGCTTTATCTCCAAAATCCAAAATACCTTTTCTCTCTATCATATAGACATTTGTAGAGACATGCATGTATCAAGTGATAATTTTCCCTAATAATTTTTTAGCACCAAAGATGAATCTTTATGAATGTATAATAAGGCTATTTCACAGTGGGTATGCAAATATATGTATATATATATATATATATATATATATATATATATAATCAGAAACAGTATTCTCATGTATTTAATTTTGTGTAAGCCTTCTTTTTTTTTTCTTTTTTGCTAAGTCCAAATGTCCCTTTCTGAGCTTTCTGCTTGAAACATGCTCATTAGAATCTCTTAGGTCAAGAATTCCTTCTATTTTGATCACTACTATATCACATTTCTATCTTTGACCATCAAACAGTTGGGAAGCCATAAGCCAGACACTTGTTTAAAGTTGTGGTTATCCAACAATGAGATTCTGGACTGGAAATTCACTACTCTGCAGCTCAAGAAACAGGAGCTTAGAAAGACCACCTGCCTTGCTAGGACCACAGAGTGTCAGCTGGAAAGGTGCACTAAGAAATCAGCTCTTCAGCCACCAGGGAGGTCAACAACAGCATGTTAAGGTAGTAGAGAGAGCATAGGTTTTCCAGTGAGCTGGGTGTGGGTTCAAGCCCCAGCTAATGACTCTGCAAATAAACACACTTAGTCTCAGTCCTGATAATTCATCTGGTAACAGAACTGACCTAGAAAGGTTTGCAGGAGGATTCAGTAAAGAAATACCTAAAAGATATTGCACACAGTACTTGGAATATGTCATTGCTCAAAAACACATTCTTTCAGCTAACATTTCACCCTTTTCTCTCTTACTAAAATCCACTCATGTCGTAGATCTGTCTGCTAGTCACAGATGGTAATTGGGGTGAGGAGAGATCTTGTTCTTGAGAATCTTCCTAATTTCACTATTCAATATGACTTGAAGTATTACAAAACATCTTAGAATGCAATTTGTTTCTTGCAAATGGCATTTATTATTGACCTTCTTTGTGGCAGATGTCCCCCACCCCCCGCCCCCAATGGCTCCCAGTGATCTCCACCTTGTGTCTTCACCCTCTTGTGTCCTCACATCCATTTAAATGTGTAATCATCTTATTGAGTATCTTCTTAGGAACAGATGTGACAGAAGTGATGGGTTATCCCTCCCCAAATCAGAATATGAAAAGGCTATGGCTTCCATCTTAAGTTGTCTCTAGAGCTGTGTCTTGACCCAGCTGTTGCACATGGTGAGGACAGGCAGACAGCCTGTGGAGGGTGTGGATGTGGATGGTCAGTCCCAGTCAGCCCCAGAGAAGCCTGCAGTCCCAAATGACAGCTTGACTACAACTTCATGTAAGGCTCTGAGTAGAAAACCCAAATAAGCGATAGTAGTTTCTAGACACATGGAAACTGTGTGATAAGAAATATTTGTTTCAGAGCCTCCACATTTGGGGGAAATTTTTAAACAATAATGGATACCCTACGATATACAATTCTACAGCAAGTTAGAAATCTATAGATTGGAGAATGATTTTTCTCTATAGGTGTTGGATAATTATTTTTATTTCTTTCATTTTAGAATAAAGCCAAATCTTAATATATATCATGTTGAGATAAAAAGATTAAAAAATATACTCTTAAGAGATGAAGTCTTAGTAGACTAATAAGATAAAAGAAAGAGTTTAAGCTATAAACCTAGCTTGACAAAACAGATATTAGGTATCTAGGTTTATTAAATGTTAACTAGGTTAATATCATTAGAATATTTTAATGTATCATCATTGTATTTAATTATATAATCTTTCATTTATTTATTTGACAGATATTGATCAAACATCACACAGTAGCTATAAATATAATTAGGACCCAGAATCTACCTTTGAAAAGACCAGAGTGTAGTGTGCTCTTTAACTTTTCTGTTTTAAATCGATTTCAAAGGATAACAAAAACTCTCTAAAATTTTTGATAGAAACTTTACTTAAAGATTAGCACCGTGAATTTTGAAATTATCTATCTCTATTAACCAATGGAAACAGCTCAGTGACAAACATCTTATTTAAAAGAACACTTTTAGTTTAGTCAAAGGGATGTTTTTATTTCAAGCAAGACAACTCAAAATGGCTACATAAAATCAAGAACTGGTTGAGAAAAAAAGAAAAAAGATTTTATTGTGAGAACCCTGAACTGATGATATCTGATGATGTTTGGAACAGCTCTTGAGATGTCAAAGATGATAATACAGTAACAACGTTTGGGAAGTATTTCTAGTCTTACACTTAGCCTTTTGGCAGAAATTTATTAAGACTGAATAAGCCTGTGACTTTTCAATTCCGAGTACAATTTGTTTCTCTAATACATTGGTAGGAGTAATGTGTGATGGAATTTTTCCCTCCCCAGCCCCTCCAGCGTGGATGATGATATGCTATAATAGGTTCTCACAGGCCATATCTCAGCAATATAAAACACAAAACATGTACATCTGTGGCCCAGTGTCAGTGCCTTAAATGTACATCAAAAATGCATTAAATCTTCTGATTGCTATTCTGTTTGTACAGCTTGTTGGTTCAGATTTTTTCCTGTAATGCACTGTGCTGATTATCTTGAATTATTGGTATATCCTTGGTAGAACAAGCACAACTTGTTCAGAAATACAATCATACAGATGTGGCTTGAGCCCTTTTGGTGCTAAGAAGTAAAAAACAAAAAAACAAAAAAACAAATATTTCTTGGAAGTTAAAACGGATACCCTTGTGCTTACGTAAACACATCTCAAAAGTGTTTTTGCTTGCAGGTGATCTCATCAGCACAGCCTTCCCAGGATGCTCACTAGGCGCTTCACATTTGATGCACTACAGGCAGATGCACACATATGCAAATCTGCCGGCTAAAAGGAAAGGAAGAAGGAAAATAGTTTCTGGGTTGGTCTGTGCTCCAAGCAGGAAGAATGCCCCTTGATCTCTTTGTGCAAGATGCGAATGTTTGCAAATATGTCTTAGCATTCAGAACATTCAGAATAAAAGCTAGAAGAATTATTCTGAGAACCTAGCAGGGTCATATCAGTAATGGCTAATATAGAAGTTGAAATAATTTTATTAATTTGAAGGAGCATGTGTGTGTGTGTGTGTGTGTGTGTGTGAACATGCACATGCTTGTGGGTATATTTAATGTACAGGCAGCCATTGCACAATATCTTTTGGCTTAGCTTTTGATTAGTGAATATAGATTAACCTCATGCAACTACATACCTTTATTTCTCTACTTTCAGTGGCATTAATTTGTAAAGTCTAGAGATGGACTCAAGTGGCCACAGACAAAAATATGGTAACATTAAGAAACCAAGATGGTGACCTAAAATATCCATTACTGTGCTTGTTCTAGTTACATAAACAATGACAAAAAGAATGGAGGCATTACTTCTCATATATCTCTGCCTTCACTTTAGATTTGTGTATGCTGCTCTCATTTATCATTGTCACTAAGTGTTAAAGAGGAATAATTCACAAAAGGAGCCGTCATCTCTTGAGTGGCTCTTGTGTGCCATACACTGTGCTGGATATGGGAGCGACAAACAGCCACTTGTCTGTGGCCACTTGAGTCCATCTCTAGACTTTACAAATTAATGCCACTGAAAGTAGAGAAATAAAGGTATGTAGTTTCATGAGGTTAATCTATATTCACTAATCAAAAGCTGAGCTAAAAAAGCAGGAGGGAAAAAAAGGTACAAAGAGCAAATTTATAAAGAGCAGCACAGTGTGTTGAGAGAAAATTGGAAGCCTGAGCTCAGGCGGCAGGTCTGAGTCTTCACCAAGGAGAAAGGATGAGGAAGGGGGCACCCAGGTTTGGGTGTGTGGCAGGGAGAAGTGTGAAGAGGAGACAGTAGGAATCTCAGTAGGAGTGAGTCACTGCTCTGTAAATCCACAGCAGGGGGATGAAGAACGGGGCCTTTTGAATTTGTCATCTTTTGTTCTACTTTTTGTTTGTTTTCTGCATAAAAAAATAACTTTTCAACTCACTTTTATAGGGGTTTATAATATAATATGACATAATGGTGAAAAGTAATTTTGTTTTGGCTAATGAGCAGAAAGACACAATTGTTTCTGATTTCTAAATTGGTTGTAGCATTGAGCTGTCTATCTCCAAGTGACTGGTAAGGAAGAGACTGCGTGGAAAACAATGTCAGACAATGTCTTAGTGAAAAAGCATCTTTGGGTTGGTTAGCCTGGGATTAGGCAGAGTGGGCATTGCATCTATGAAAAATCATCATTTTATAAAGATAAATCTATGCCTATAGTGAAGTTAATCAACCAAATATAGAGCAAATACAGCTTTTGGTGAGTTACAGGTATACCAACAAGACTTCAAATCAATCCAAAATACTTGTAGAAAAATGTATTTAAAGTGCGTCTATCATGGTATTTGAGAATTTTATTATGATGTATTACCCCTAAAGTTAATACTATTTGATATTTAAAATGTTTCCTATAGTTGTGATTTATAAGTAATATTAGTAACAATACCAAAAAATAACATTTCAAAGCCTGTTGAGATGTGGTTGTCTCAGTAAATGAGCTAGAAAAACTATAAGTCTTGTTACCTTTTCCTAAGTGGTCATTGCTACATATGATAAGAAAATAAATTAAGTAGGTATACTTCATATCATACTATCACAAACCTCAGAAACTTCAGTTCAGCTGTGTGGAAAAAAAATAGTATAATTGTTCATATTTATGTCTACATTCCTCCATTGCCAGTCTGTTTTATTTCAGTATATACACTAATAATTGTATGCTAACTCCATTTTTATTTGTATTTGGAGAAGGCCATTTGTGCTGCTATGACAAAATATCTTAGACTGGGTAATTTCTCAACAGAAGAATTGCATTTCTCACAGTTCTGAAGGCTGGGAAATCCAAGATCAAGACACCAGCAGATTTGGTGTCTGGTGAGGGCTGCACTTTGCTTCAAAAATGGTGCATTTTCTCTGTCTTTACATGGTTAAAAAAACAGGGGGGCTCTCTGGGGCCTCTTTTATAAGAATGATAATCCCATTCACCCACCAAAGTCTCTAGCTGTTGATACTATTTTATTGGGGATTAGATTTCAATGTAAAAATTTGGAGAGAACAAACAGATTTTTCTCTAATGGAAATAAAGTCTTATACAATCAAATTATTATAAAAGAATTTTAAAGGGAAAAAGACAACTACTGGTGTTATTACTTAGCTACTTCTGTGAGAGAAAGACATAGAGCAATATTAAATGTTAATCTATAGTTGAATTGACTATAAAAATTAAGTATAAAAATCTTCCTTATTGAGATAGAAATATTGTAGAAAATAGTTATGCATGTTAATAAATCATTGTAAGTGTGATCACAGGTGAGGAAACTAATGCTGAACTATTGTCTGTGTGTGCATGTATATGTATGTGTGTATGTATGTGAGTGTATAAGAGAGAAAAATACTGAAAGAGATAGGTAAAGGGATAGAAAGAGAGAGAGAGAGAAAGAAACTGGATTGTATTTATTGAACTTAAACTATCTAATCATACAACAATTCCTCCCTGTTACTTAATTCTATGCTGAACTCTTTCCAAGACAATCTATTTTTTAAAATAAGTGGCTATCTGTAGAATAATGTCCTAAACAAATTGTAGCCCCAAATTTGAGCAATCTAGAGTATCTACAATGAAGTGACAACTAGAAGAAAGCATAAAGTATGTGTTGGTATCCCTTTCTTCAAGAGGTGAGAAGGAAAAGGAGACGGCAAGAAGAACCATATGCTTGTGCTGAACTTGTTTGTAGGGCTGGAGACTGGGAAGTATGATTCTGGACAGCATGTGAACTCCTTAAGTGCTGGAGCCATTATACAACTAGTCTTTTCATGCACTTTTTTAAGTTGACTATTTTTGGTGATATTGCATCTAAAAGGCAAAGCTTCGTCTCTTTGATCCATCTTTAACTAAAAACCAAACTATAAAAAGTTGCATCTAAATAGAGAATTTTGTTAATCAAACATACATTTCATGCCTGTTTCCTTGAAAGTAGTGAAAATATTGACCAAACAAAAGTGTGTTGACTTTACAGGCAAAGGATAAAGCTTAATTCAGTGGTCCTATTTCATTGATCCATGTAATTTAAGATCCCTCAGAACAGAGCCTGGAGCACTAGTTTGGTAAGAGTGTTTGCACAGATATTTATTCCCATTTTAAAGCTGCTTCACTCAGTTATAGCCACTAACCAGTTAAGTATCATCTTTATCATGCGGTGTGAGGGGGATTTTTCCCCGTGTGATCAAATTAACTTAATTAAAACCTATTAAATATTAGCAATGTAAAATTTGGTCAATATTGTAAAAGAGGGTATGTTTAAGACTCATTTAAAACAATTTATTTTTATAAAAAATGTTTCCTATTCTTATCATGTGTTTGAACATTATTGTATGCTCATCAAAATCATTGTTTTAACAAATGCTTTAATAATGTTTAATTGATGAGCCAAATTTTAGAGTTATTTACACTGAAATTTTAGTAAGATTGTTAGACTACATTTGATAGTAACCTCTTGGCATTTTTACTGTTAATATGAAAAAATAAGAGGAGGAGGAAGAAGAAGAGGAGAAAGAGAAGAAGGAAGAATATGAGAGATTAAAAGCATAAACTATTAGAAATTTCAAGGTGTTTGGAGTCTCAAAATCTGAATCGTCAGATTGTCTGTTCTTAGCTACATCAGTTTAGACAAATAGCCAATGTTTTAGAGCTTCTGATTTATCATCTTTAAAAATGAAGGAATAAAGGAATAATTTCCCTGCTGTTCTTATAGTTTATTAAACTGTATCAAAGTGCTTGGAAGAGCTTAAAAGACTCTTTACTTGTAGACATTTAGTAATCTGGCTAATATCACCATAGTGAAGAATGAATGAAAGCAAAATCAAGGTAGCAAAGTAAAGTATGTAATAAAATAAATAAGCAAATATCCCAGTTCTTGCTATTGTTTTATCATTGAAATAAAAATACAAGCAGTGTGAAATGTTTAAAAGGCAGCTCTCTCCAAAAGCTGATAATGAGCTGGCCTGTTACAGCAGCTGACATCTCCTGGTACACACAAAGAAGAGTATATGTCATGGAAAATTAGATGTGTGCAGTATTTTAATGTTAAAGAATTTGCAAGCCATAGACCTCAATGCTGTAACTAACATCAAGCATGGAGACACTTAAAAGAGGCTGTGTTGAATATGAAATTTTATTTCCATAGTTTCCTTTAGACATTTCACTTTTTTCTTTTGCTGACTTTTCTAATTGTTCCCTATGAAAATTTGTCTTATTCAAGATGTAGACATTTTGAGAGCAGCACCGTTACCAATAACAATATTGCTGTATTTGTAAGTTCTTACAATTTGCAAATACTGATTTTTGGGGATGAGTGCATGGTGAGCCTATTGCCTCTGCAGGTGTACGTATTCTGGTAAGTCTCTTCCTTTAATTCCTCTTTCATGTGTCTGATTGTGTAGCCACTGAGTTTCCAGAAATATGTGCAAGGTATCTTTTGCTTTTAAGAAATTCATAGGATAATGGCAAACCCCTATTTTCTAGGATCCACAGTATTCAGTAGGGCATGGGTACACCTATTGGTATGTTCTTGTGTGATGCATTTTAAATACGTAATTATAATAATTGTCTAGACTGAATCAATGTGGCCTTGGGCTTGTGTCTTTGATGTGTAGCATCTCTCTCTCGATCTGTAACACCCAGGCTTGATCATCCCTCACTTCTTCCAGTTTGATCTACAGCCATGGCTATCATGTGTGTCAATCAGATCCAGCCTCACTGCACCCTTCCCTTTAAATTCCTAAAGGAATTTTTTAACTTGGGGCTGTAATACAAATGTGACTCCTCACTACATTTCAAGGTAGGATATTAATAGATAAGAATAAGAAAGAGGGTTTAAGTTTGGTCATTTTGACTCTCAAAGGCCATCCAAGGCCCAATAGGTTTTATATTCCTGCAGGAACCAAGATGTTGCAGTCATCAAATTAAGAACTGAAGTGTTCCATCATTCTCAGTGAACTGACACAAGAACAGAAAGACAAACACCGCATGTTCTAACTCATAGGCAGGTGTTGAACAATGAGAACACATGGACACAGGGAGGGGAGCATCACACACTGGGGGCTGTTGAGGGGAAATAGGGGAGGGACAGTGGGGGGTAGAGAAGTTGGGGAGGGATAACAGGGGGAGAAATGCCAGATGTGGGTGATGGGGGTATGGAGGCAGCAAACCACATTGCCATGTATGTACCTATGCAACAATCCTGCACGCTCTGCACATGTACCTGCACATGTACCCCAGAACCTAAAGTGCAATTATATATATATATAAAGAACTGAAGAGTTTCTGTACTTACCAGTCTTAAGTTCTTAATCTCCTAACATGCAGCCTTAGAAGGGTTATGCAATGATCAGAAATCAGTGGGAGTGAGAAATATATATTCTCACTTTGTATTACTGAGCACTTATTCGGTGTTCGATGCTAACAATTTTAAGTGCATCATCTCATGGAATCTACACAAATAAATAGTTTCATGGAATAATTATGGAGGAAGGACAGACTGCCCTGCCACCATCACGTCTTTTCATTCTAGAGAAAAGTACGGAAAAAGTGGGATTCTTCGTGGCTGTCTACACATACACAACATTTATCCTAGGGGAACAAGAGACATTTAGAAAAATGAGCTACTATTTTCAAGATGGGGTTAGGAACAGGAAGTAAATTCTATAATTTTCCAACTGGAATCTTCCTGTGGGACCTATATATGTATACATTGGCCTGAAAAATGCTAATACAGACAAAGAGAAATATATGTGTATGCCTATATCAGTATTTATATCTCTCTCTATATTAATTTATAGATATTAGTAGCTACATTTATATAAAATCTGTCTATGTCCTTGTCTATGCCTAGGTATTAATATCAATATTGACATCATCTATATCTATTTTGACATTAAGATCAGCTATATTAATGTCTACATCTATATTTTCAACTATATCTAATCAATGTCTCTGTTTGTACCTATATTGATATAGCTAACAAGATCTATATCCATTTCTGTATTTATATCCACAACTCTGCAAGACCTCCAAAGGCTCTGACTTTTGAATAAAGAGGCAGCCGTAGTGCATTCACTGCCTCCAGAATGACTGGGAGAATCTGGAGTGAGGCACGCCTTCTAGAAAGATCTCACTTCTATTTTTAGACTCCTCTCTGTCCCACTGGCCTTGGGTTTCCAGTCATATCTCCTTAGGAGTCTAAATCTATGTAGCAAGAATAAAAAATTCAGGACTGCTCTCCAGGGTGCCTTTATCTTCCAACTCTTTTCTTTTAAATATGTCACCATCCCAAAGTCACATGGCCTTACTATATTAGAAACAAGACTGAAACACACGACAGTGCTGTGCACCTTTGTTTGCTGTTCCTAATCTCCTCTCAATGACACACTTCCTTGCTCTGGGCTTTAGCAAGCTGAGCTATGATGAGTTTCCCTACCCTGGAGCTTCCAGTGTGTTTAATGGGAGAAGCATTAAAAGAGATTTGGAAGGAAGTAGACAGTGAGGCTGAAAGATTCATCCTGTGGTGTTTAGGTGGTGAGATGTGTCTATGATGTGCAGACAACTGATCTGGACACTTGACCCCTTTCACACACCCCTGTACCTGAATTCTAGGAGTTGCCTTCTGCTCACGGTTCTTCAGGACCCACAGGTGCCACTGGGTCTGGCTGTTATTAGCCTCAGGTGCTGGACCACCTCTGTGGTTCTCTCAAATCTATCCAGTGGATTAGAAATAACCCTTTAGGCCGGGCACCATGGCTCACGCCTATAATCCCAGCACTTTGGGAGGCTGAGGTGGGTGTATCACGAGGTCAAGAGATTGAGACCATCCCGGTCAACATGGTGAAACCTCGTCTGTACTAAAAATAAAAAATAAAAATAAAAAAAAAATTAGCTGGGCATGGTGGTGCACACCTGTAGTCCCAGGTACTCGGGAGGCTGAGGCAGGAGAATTGCTTGAACCTGGGAGGCGGAGGTTGCAGTGAGCCAAGATTGCACCATTGCACTCCAGCCTGGGTAACAAGAGCAAAACTCTGTCTCACAAAAAAAAGAAAAGTAGAAATAACCCTTCAGTAAAGTCTTCCCAAATTATCTCATTCTGAAGGTACCTTCAGTTTCATGCTGTGACTCTGAGTGATACAGAGGTTGGTCTCAGCTAATTGTCACAATGTTTGATTCTAGCATTTGGTCTCAGCTAGATATTAATCTCACCTAGACTTTGAATAAACAGTATACTTACTTTAATTTGACTTGAAGTTTATTCATTCCCTCAAAAATATTGCCTGACCTCATTTTATGTGCCAGGCACTCATGAGTCAAACAAACCCAGATCCTGCTTTTGTGGGCCTTATATTCTAGTGGAGTAAACAAAAAGAAAAAAAAAGAATAAACAACAATATAAACTTAGTCTTTCCTCAGCATTCATGGGAGATTGGATGCAGGGCACCCTACAAATAACAAAATCTACTGATGCTCAAGTATCTTATATAAGTTGGTCTAGTATTTGCACGTAATCTATGCACATTCTCCTTATGCTTCAAGTTGTAGCTAGATTAGTTATAATACCTAATACAATGCCTCAACATCATGTTATTTACATAGATTTGTAGTAGTATTCAAGGTTGGCTTTTTGAAAGTTTTTGAATGTTTTTGTTCCAATAGTTTTGAATCACTGTTGACTGAGTCCAAGGATGGGGAATCCATGGCTATAGAGGGCCAACTGTAGACATCAAAGAGTGAAAAGTGCTTTGATGAGTATAAGACAGTTTTAAAAATACAGGTGACTGCCAATGTGAGGCAGTTGCAGTTTTAGGAAGGGTGATCAGGACACACTTCTCTGATGAGACAATGTCGATATAATACCTGGAGGAAATGAGAAATGAACCCTGTTTATATGTTCAGGAAGAGATGCCTAGGCAAAGGATGCAGCAAATGCAAAGACTCAGAGGTGAGAGCTGACTCAGCAAGAGGAAAGATGAAGAGAGTGAGAAAGAGGAGAGTGAGAGAGGAGGTGGCCAGCAGAGAGGGAATTGGGGCTGCCATGTGCAAAATCAACTTCAGAGGGCATGAGGGGAAGCAGAGAGGCCATTTGGATACTATTGGCAGTCTCAGGACAGTATAGTTTTGCCATCAGCTGGGTAGATGTTCTCCAAACTACTTCCTCTTCCAAACTCAATTCAATCTCATTTCCCAGCTACTTTGCTTCGAGGAGTGGGGTACAAGTGCTCACCAAAGAAGTTGAATGTGACTGTCATTTCTGGCTCAAAGCAGATAAGAGAGAAGGTTTCTTCTCTAGCTGGTCTCTCATCTCCTGGTGCTGCATCAACGTTGAGGCCTAGAGTGACACAGAGACATACCCTTTGAAGCTGTCTCAGGCTCTTCCAGAGTGGATTCTGACATGATGGTCAAGACAGTGTGGAGGAGAATGTCCCTCCCTTCATCTTCAGCAGCATTAATCCTGATGAGTGGTGACATGGGATGTGCGAGGTGTGTTTGTTATAGGATGTACTGTTACTTACCCTGACTGATACTTCTACCTAAAAGTAGAATGCTAATGAAATAAAAGCTAAGACTCATAAACTTGATTTCATAGCTGTGTAACAGGCACCAAATGGGGACATATCTGAGCGGAAAAGATGTTGATTCATATGGTGCATAACAGCAAAACAGGGCTGAGGTAGCATCTCTAGGGAAAGTGCTGGAAATCAAAGTATTCGTGTGATGAGTGACCAAATTGCAAGGAAAATAGAGTAAAAAATATGAGGTCTTAAAGAGTTGGAAAATCTAAGTCTCTGTATAGCTTACGTGGGTGGAAAATAGTTGAAAAGGCACATAAGAATCAAGGACCTATTAAAAGCCAGCTACGATTTGGAGACCAGATTTTAAATATGCCTCCTACTCAAAACATAGTTTCTGTTGTTGTTCTTCTTTGTTTGTTTTTCTTTTTTTGAGGTGGCGTTTCACTCTCGTTGCCCAGGCTGGAGTGCAATGGCACAGTCTCAGCTCACTGCAACCTCCACCTCCTGGGTTCAAGGGATTCTCCTGCCTCAGGCTCCCAAGTAGCTAGGATTACAGATACTCACCACCACACCCAGATAATTTTTGTGTTTTTAGTAAAGACAGTGTTTCACCATGTTAGCCAGGCTGGTCTCAGACTCCTGACCTCAGGTGATCCACCACCTTGGCCTCCCAAAGGACTGGCCTCCCAAAGGGATTATATGTATGAGCCACTGTGCCTGGACCAAACCATACAGTCTTAAGGAATGGCCATTATGTTGAGACAGAAGCATGAGTGTGGAGAAACAAAATGATAAAACAAGTTTGAGAACTTCATCAAGGAAAGAACATTAGGTCTAGTTGCAGAAACATGGACGTGATTCAAACTTAGCAATCAGCAGCACACTCCATTAGGAGAAGGCACATGTGTTTGGAGGATTCAGTTTCAATCCTACAACAGAAAGTGGGCTCCCTTCTGCCTGTGCTCCAATCTTATTTTTCCCCTTTTACATTTCTCCCATTCTCTTTTTCCCTACACACTACTGAGGGACAGTTTTTAAATGAAAAGAACAGAAAGAACTTTTAATTCTTTACATTGTCTTTATTAACCTCCAAGTAGAATTTTTCAGCATTCCAGACTTAAAATGTGCATAAGAACTTCAAGTTTTTAATTAGAGGAGAGTTTGATATAATTATTGGGATATATTTTGTTATAATTATAAGTACAAATACTGCTTCTTCCCATTTCTCCTACAACATCTCATACCTATTCTTTCTAATCTTCACTGTACTTATTTGGAAGAAAAATGGAGAGAGTAACACCTGCTTTGTAATCCTATAGAGAGTAGATGAAATGCTGACGTTAAAGTGGGTCACACTCTCAACCTGACCTCTAGGGACCTACTGACGCTTAAGTCTAATTATAGGTCTAGAAGCAAACAGGGGTGTTCAGGGTGGTTTCTGAGGAGAAGCAACATTATCTTGCCTGGCAACTGCCTCAGGGGAGGCCTCAGGCAGCGTAGAGTCTATATCCTCAGACAAAGGTGGAAAGGCTGATGGCAGCATAGGTCAGGGAGGGATGTCGCCACTACTGGGGATGGAGAAGCTGTTTCTTCTGATAAAGATTCATCAGACTGTACAAATTCAGTGTCTCCAGATTCATCAGGGTCCTCCCACATGTCCCCATTCCAAATTGCAGGGTCCCATTCTCTTCCAATCAGTTCCTGACTTTAACAGTAGACACCTGATAAGGCTATGCCTGCACCTTTCATTGCAGGTAAGCCACTGGGATGATAAGAGCTTATGTCTGTTTTTCCACAGTTTCAGCTCTTTGTCTACAGGAGATAAGACTCTCACTCAGGGCAATCTTAGCAGATTTGAGGCTCAGTATCTGCTTCTGAAGCCAGGAGACAGAATCCCTGAGTTCATCATTTTCTTTCGTCACTTTGTCCACTGAACATAGGAACAATCAACCAGCTTCACTATGTTCCTTGGTTCTCCACGTATGGTCAAAGGTATTATATATGGAGTCAATAAACTCCTTGCTTCTAATGAGCAATGAATCAGGAGTGTCAAATGCATTTGTTTTGCATAACTCTCTAAACAGTTTATGCCAGAGACTATCAGTGTTCTCCACATTATTAGAAGTAGAGTCCTTAGCATTTTTGGGTCTAATCATATTATGTAGCCAACTCCAGAAACATCAAAACCAAGGAAAGAACTCAGTTGTTTCTTAATTAATTCTTAATATTTTACTCTTCTAGAACCACTCCTGGTACCAAAATCTGTATTAGTCAGGGTTCTCTAGAGCAATAGAACAAATAGTCTCTCTCTCTCCTTATATATATACTTTAATAGTCTATATATATTAGTATATATATTTAGAATAAATAGTATATATATAGAATCAGTGTAATGATTACATATATATATATGTGTATATATATATGTGTGTATACACACACACACACACACACACACACACACACATATATATATATATATATATAAAGGAGTTTATTAAGTATTAACCTAGAAGATCACAAGGTTCTACAATAGGCTATCTGCAGGCTGAAGAGCATGGAGATTCAGTCCGAGCTCAAAAATTGAAGAGCTTGGAATCTAATATTCAAGGGCAGGAAGCATCCAGAGCAGGAGAAAGATGTAGACTCGGAGTGTAGGTCAGCCTCTTTTTACATTTTTCTGCCTGCTTATATTCTAGCCATGCTGGCAGCTGATTAGATTGTGCCCACCCAGATTAAGGATGAGTCTGCCATTCCCAGTGCACTGGCTCATCTGTTAATCTTTTTTGGCAACACCCTCACAGACACATCCAGGATCAATATTGTGTCTCCTTCAATCCCATGAAGTTGAGACTCAGTATTAACTGTCACACCCAGTGTTGGAGGTGGGGCCTTGTGGGAGGTTAGTGGGTCATGGAGGCAGAATTCTCATGAACGGTTTAGCACTATCCTTTTGGTTCTGTTCTTGGGGTAGTGAGTTAGTTCTCATGAGACCTGGTTGTTCAAAAGTGTGTGGCACCTACCCCCTCCCTCTCTTGCTCCTGCTCCAGCCATGTGATATGCCTGCTTTCCCCTCACCTTCTGCCATGCTTGTAAGTTTCTTGAGGCCTCCACAAAAGCAGAAGCTTCCATGATTCCTATACACCCTGTAAAACTGTGAGCCAATTAAACCTATTTTCTTTATAAATTACCCACTCTCAGGTAGTTCATTATAGCAGTGCAAAGCAAATTAATACAGCAACTTGTGGTGGTTTTAATTTGCATTATTATAGTAACTAATGATATTGGGCATTTTTTCAGGTGTTTACTTCCTAGCCATATACCTTCTTTGGTGAAATGCTAGAATCATTTACCCATTTTCAATCAGGATGTCAATTATTATAATGTTGATTTTGAGAGTTCTTGATATGTTATAGCTAGACATTCTTTAGTAGATATATAATTTGAAATATTATCTAAGTATATGTCATGATTTTTCATTCTCTTAATTTTTCCTAAGAACAGATACTTTTAATTTTTATGAAGTCAAATCTACCAATGTGCTTTTTTTATAGCTTATGTTTTTGGTGTTGTAAATAAGAAATTATTGCCAAACCCAAGGTCACGGTCACACAGCTTCTGTCCTGTGATTTCTTCTGAACATTTTAGGGTTTTAGATTTTTACATTTAAGTCTATGATCAATTTGGAGTTGAGTTTTGTAATTGGTACAAGGTGTGGATTGAACTTCATGGTATGTCAGAGAGAGCAGATGGATAGTTCATCATTCCAGTATGTATTACAAATGCTATCCTTTCTTCATTGAGTTACTTTGGCTTCTCAATTAACCATACATATTTTAGAACGTTTTATGAATTCTCTATTCTGTTCCAATGATCTTCTTACCTAGTAATTTTAAGCCAATATCATATTTTGAATGTTGTGCCTTTATAATAAATTTTGAATTTAGGTATTCCTGTGATTCAGTTTTTTTCACTGTCACTGTGACCAAGTCTTTGATGTCTTCATAGAAATTTTAGAATCCATGTAATGATCTCTACAGAAAATAATGCAAGGATTTTATTGAATATACAAATGGACTTGAGGAAAATTTACAACTTAGCAATATAATGGTGTCTCAATTTTTCTAAGTCTTCTATAATTCCTTCCAGGTATGCTTTGTAGTTTTTGGTATACGGATCTTGCACATATATCAATAAATAAATCATATATATTGATAATATTGTATAGGTATTGCTAATTAAATTTATAATTATTCATTGCTTGTATAAAAAAATAAAATTGCTGTATATTTACACTATATTCTGTAACTGCTGAACTCAATTATTAGTTTTAGTAGTTTTTTTGTAGGTTTTATAGATTTTTTACATAAATTAGCATAGTATCTGTAAATAAATCCATGATATATCTAGGTTTGAATCTCTTTGGGTTTATCCTAGTGGAGTTTATTGAGAATCCTATATATGTAGATAAAAGCCATTGAATTTTCTGTCAGATTTCAAAGTTTTTAGACATTATGTGTTCAAACATTCTGTCTATCCTTATCTTTCTCAACTGCCTCTAGCATGCTCATCATTCATATGTGGCTATGTTAAGTGGTGTCCCACAGGATGCTGGATTATGTAGCCACTGAAATCTCTGCTTGGTTAGCTTAGATGTCAGCCAATGATTAGTTGGAAGTTTCCCTTAATGCCATGAGCTAGTAAGTCTTCCATGTTCTGCCATGAACTCCATATGTATAAGTTCTGGGACACCCTAATCTCACAGATATTTTACAAGTCTAGCTTCACCCTCATTTGTTGCTGTTACAGGGCGTAAAGATCAATTAAAGATGACTGGGCACTCTCAGGTCTTTCACAGTTTTGGGCATTTATACAACATCGCATATGTATGTGGCCCTCTAGAGTCCCCAAAATATGTTGGAGCTTTTCAAAGACCCTATTAAAATCACATGACCCAATTTGATCTTACTGCTTGGGCAGTCTCAGGTAGCTTCAGTGCTAAAAACAATGGCAGTTGATTGTTTTTGGAAATGCCTTGGGATAGGACTTTTTTCTTGGAACTCAGAGCAAGGAGACACAATGAAACACCCTGCCAATAGAGTTTTTTCAGGAATTTGCAAACTGGTCAATTTCTGAAAATTTTCTGGATTTGGCAATTTTTGAAGAGCTCTTGTCTTTCCTCCCTCACCAGTGTGAGGTTATTGGTTTTTTAATATTTATTTACGTATTTATTTGAGATGGAGTTTAACTTTTTCAGCCCTGGTTAGAGTGCAAAGGTGCGATCTTGGCTCACTGCAACCTCTGTCTCCCAAGTTCAAGTGATTCTCCAGCCTCAGCCTCCCGAGTAGCTGGGATTACGGGCATGCAACACTATGCATGGTAATTGTTCTGTGTGTGTGTATATATATATATATATATATATTTTAGTAAAGATGGGGTTTCACCATGTTGGCCAGTCTGGTATCAAACTGCAGACCTCAGGTGATCTACCTGCCTCGGCTTCCCAAAGTGCTGGCATTACAGATGTGAGCCACTACATCTGGCCAACGTTATTGGTTTTTAAGGGTACCACAGAGTTAGGGATTAGGTGGAAATACATTGAGTTAAAACATCACAAATCCTGTTTTCTTAGAGTCATTAATTGTTCCTAAGTAAATGTTCTTTGGATAATTGTGAGCCTTTTGTTAATTTCTAGAATTCTGAAAAAGTCGATTTGACAATTCTGTCAGTAGTCAATATTTTTATTGCTTTTATAAAATAGTTTTAACAGATTTTCGACTGCATCTTTTTATTAGTTCTGTTCTTTCTTGTTCTTTAATAGAATCTGCTTCTATGTTAAAAAAAATGGGTACAATAAAATAAATATTAAAATGATAAAAATAAAATAAAAACGATGAAAATTTTTATTCGTTCTAATTTTTCTACAGTTGGTTTTCCTTTGCTTCAGTTTTCCCTAATAGAGCACATATTGGGAAAAGTTTAAATACTGAGAAATATTCTAGGAAATTTTGCTTATTGTCTCAAACTGTATTGGTTTTACTTTTCTAAATGGTCCTGAGTATTACATAGAATACTTGTTAAAGGTGATATTAAGCCACTAAACTGTTTTTCATACTCCATTGTAAAATGTTATGCTAACACAGTAATTAATAAGTATAGCATTTTAGGCATACTCTCATGTGTATAGAAGTTTTTGCTTTACTGTCAAAATATAGTACCCTTACTATAAACTAGTATATTCGAATGCACTCTGATATCTGAGTTTTGTTATTGTTTTAGAAAATATTATCTTGGTCTGCCATGGTAATAATTACTGATGGTTAAATTATTACATCCTTATACTCTCACTGGTCTTAACAATATTTATCATTTTTTAAAAAAAATAAAGACTGCCCATATTCATTCTATTTAAAATGTAATCTTTCATATGAACTTTTTACAACAATTTGTAAATGGACTGTTTCTCTTATTTTATATTATCTTTTTAATTAAATGTAATTAATTTTTCATCAAATATATATTTGTTCCTTAATCCTACAGAGAAAGTTTCTGTTTTTCTCCTATTTTTTTTTACCAGCACTTTCAAATTCTAGGAGTCCAACACATACCTATATACACTAAAATACAGGCATTTTCAAAAGAGAATTTGCATGCATTCATCAGGGAACAACGTAATTAGACAGCATCCCTAAATGTGTGCTAATCATGAAAAAATCTTTGTGTGTGTGTTTTAAATCTGAATTTAAAATATGCTTTATTGCCCCAAACTCTCCTCTTCCTTTTTTCCTCCTTCTCCATCCCTCTATTTTTTCCTTTTTCTTTCTTTTCTTCTTTCTCTTTTAGGTAAAAAAATGAGATGCACTCTCCATGGAGGGAATCCACTTTCACATTCTATTTACCTGTTGATTAATTTGCATTACTAGGACTACAAAGATATGATGAACGTCGCTGTCTTGCAGTTCTGAACCTCCTCCACAGTGGGAGACTCGGCTGATACTTTATTCAATAGCCTCTTCAGCAGAGGCTGTGTTTTCATTTTAAGATGGCTGAAATCTAATTATTTGGAAGAATTAGGATACACTTTCTCCTTAGAACTGTCAGGCCACACATGGAATAAAATGGAGCTTGACAGCAATTTCTAGGGTACCACAATGAGGCATAAAAGCAACTCTGGCAAGCCGACTGCACTGCCTCCACTTTCAAAGAGTGTTTCAGAAGTTTATCAATTTGTTTCTAGTTAGGTAGTACATAGATGTCAGTAGGCTCCTTTGAACAGTTTTCAGGGCCAGAATGCTGCTTTTTTATGAATAATATGAGTATAAGAAAATAAAACTCATCTCTAAAAGAGGACTTGGGGGACCCTGTTAGGAGGCAAATGGTGAAAACTTTTTTCAAAAGACTTTCAGATACTGATAGGTTCACTGTTATAGCAACTGATGATAAAGTATGGTGCCAATTAAACAAAGAATAGTTTTCTATCATTGGCAATTCTCTTTCAGTTGACTGGAAAAAGCATATATTCTTACCTGAGGTAATATGTTATAAAAAGAAAAATGCTTAGAAATGTGAAATGATCAATATTTTCCAAAATATTTTTCTGAAGGATGAAAAGACAAGAAATCTGGCAAGTTGTATTGAGAAATGCTTGAGTGTCACTGAAGGGGAAATCTTTGGTTTGTTTTCTTTATTTTGCTTTGTTTTATTTGTCTGTTTTTAACTTGTGAGAAGATAGCAGACATAGCAGACAACAGTATAGCTCCTTTAGTTAACAATGCACATTGCATTATACTGTTTTTTTTTCCCTCACTGGTAAATCTAGGATAAGACCAAATTTGTAGAAATTTGGCCAAAGTGAAAAAGAAAACAATATTCTGCAAAGATACAAAAAAGAGGAGAGATATAAAGAATAACATAAACACCCATTGCAAGATTAAAAAATATATGCTTAAGAAATACTGTAACAGCAATGTCCCTTACCTTTCTGAAAAAAAAAAACACATTTGTGTTTAATGACTGTACTAAATGTTTGTTTTTCTTCTAAATTTCTATGTTCCATAGGAATTAGTCATTTGTCACCCAACATTAGTATCCCTATATCTTAGTTTAGCACATTGCAAATAGCAGATGTTCAGGGCACAAAACATTCATGTGTGCAGACATACATATATATATGTGTCTGTGTGTGTGTGTGTGTATGTGTGTGTTCTAATATATATATATATATTAGAACAACAGAACAATTGCTTTGATGCAGACATTAAATGAGTAGGATGTTATAAAATGTATTTTATTTTTTATTATACTTTAAGTTCTGGGGTACCTGTGCAGATCGTGCAGGACTGTTACATAGTTATACACATGCTATGGTGGTTTGCTGCATCCATCCCCCCATCACCTACATTAGACATTTCTCCTAATGTTATCCCTCCCCAATCCTCCCACTCCCTGCTATCCCTCCCCTAGCCTTTCAATCCCTCAACAGGCCACAGTGTCTGATGCTCCCCTCCCTGTGTCCATGTGTTCTCATTGTTCAACACCCACTTATGAGTGAAAACATGTGATGTTTGGTTTTCTGTTCCTGTGTTAGTTTGCTGAGAATGATGATTTCCAGCTTCATCCATGTCCCTGCAAAGGACATGAACTCATCCTTTTTTATGGATGCATAGTATTCCATGGTGTCTATGTGCCACATTTTCTTTATCTGGTCTGTCATCGATGGGCATTTAGTTGGTTCCAAGTCTTTGCTATTGTAAATGGTGCCATGATGAACATACTTGTGCATGAGTCTTTATAATAGAACAATGTATAATCATTTGTGTATATACCCAGTAAAGGCATGTCAATTTCTTTATTCTGTCATGAATGAGTCCTACATGATTCATGAAGATGTCTTCCTGACTGCATAGGTGTATATAGCCTTGTATAAACAGTGCACTGCTGCTGTCTTACTCCTACTAAAGGGACATGTGTGCTTAAATACACTGGAAAAGACAGGTTGTCCATGACCAACGGCCTCAGCAGGAGAACATCCAGGAGTGCCGCAAGGTCTGAACCGTTCAGCGCATTTGGCTCAGGAGCTCATATTTCATGGGAAAACACTGTTCTTGCCACTGCCTGTAGATGGTGTTGGAAGCTTTTACAAAACCAGTTCACTTGGCATGCAGGCTTCACTGAGGGGAACAAGGGCAGAACTCAGAAATGTGGAGCTGAGATAGGTGGGATTCTGGCACCCAAGAAGGGTCCTGGTGACCAGCAGCCAGGTATCTCATGTTTTTGCTTGTTTTTACTTAAATCTATTGAGGACCATTTTCAGTATCTTTAGGTCAGTGAACTCCATTTGAAGTATGGAAAAGGATTGACTATTTCTAATGTAATCACTTATATTGAGGTACACATTTTGTAGCCATTTTAAGTGTCCAGTTCAATTAGTTTTAAAAATTGTGTATGTCCATACAACACCCACTACACACAGTGAAATTCCTATCACTACCAAATAGTTCTTTGAGATCCCATCGGAATCCATCTCTAGTTCTACTCTTGGACCTAGAACATCAATAATCAGATTTCTGTCCTCAAAGATTAGTTTCCCTGTTTAAAATTTAAATAAACGGAAACAAACAGTATGTACTTTATTGCTCTTTGTTTTTTCCAAGAAAATGTTTTGAAAAATTATCCATGTCATTGCATTTATCCATAGCACATTCTTCATTATTGCTGAAGAGTGTCCTATGTCATGAATATACCACATTTTGTTTAATGATTTACCTCTTCACCGACATTGGAGTTGTTTAAATTTTAGGGGCATAATTTTTTTTAGGTAGTTTGTATTTCTCTGAGTAATGTTGAGAAACTTTTCAATTCGTATGTTTACCACATGTGAATCTTCTTTGTTGAGGTGTCTGTTCAAAAATCTATCTATATTCAACTGTGTTATTTCTCCGTTTGTTATTGTGGTATGAAAGTTATTTATAAGTTCTGAAAAAATAATTTTGTCTAATCTATGTATTGTGAAGACTTCCCACTGTGCAAGCTTTTCTTTCTCTTAATGGTGTCTTTGGAAGAGTAGATTTTTAAAAATTTGGATAAAGTTCAGTTTATCAGTGTTTTTTTTTTTTTTTTTGCTTTTATGTTTTGTGTTCAGTGACATGTTTAGAAAGTCTATCCCTTATTCAAAAACTTAAAAATATTCTCAGCCTCTCCCAACATTTTTTTCTGTTCTATATTTTATGTTTAGTTATATTTTCCATTTGGTTGATTTCCTCCTGTTTATTTTAGAGTATTTTACAAGGCAAGGTTCAATGTTCATTGTTTTCCTGATAAATCAGATATTCAAGAACAATTTGCTGAAAATATTATGTTTTATTTACTGAGTTACTTTGACAACTTTGATGAAAAACAACTGGATGTACACAGGTGTATCTATTTCTATATTCTCAATTTGGCTATATGGCTATTTCGTCAATAACATATGTCTTATTTTCTGTAGCTTCAAGGCAATCTTGGAAAGCAGAGGTGTTAGTATTGACAATTTATTCTTCCTTTTACAAAATTATTTTAGTTTTTTATTATCATTTGCATTTCCACATAATTTTATATTTTTATTGTCGATTTGTTCAACAACTTTGTAGGGACTTTGATTGTGAATGTATTGAATTAAAGATTTCTTTTCTTCTTTTTTTTTTTTTTTGACAGAATTTTGCTCTTTTAATCCAGGCTGTAGTGCAGTGGCACTATCTCAGCTCACTGCAACCTCCTTCTCCTGGGTTCAAGCGATTCTCTTGCTTCAGCTGCGATTACAGGTGCCTGCTACCACGCCCAGCTTATTTTTGGTTGAGACAGGATTTCATCATGTTGGCCAAGCTAGTTTTGAACTCCTGACCTCATGTGATCCACCAGCCTCAGCCTCCCAAACTGCTGGGTTTGCAGGCAGAGATTGTTTTTTAATTAATATTTTAATAATATTGAATTGTACAATCCATTAACACTTTCTATATCGCCGTTTATCAAGGTTTTTAAACATTTGGGAATATTCTGCAGTTTTTAGTGTACACATCTTACATATATTTGCTTAATTTAATTTTCTAAGTATTTGAAGTTTTCAATGTTATGATAAATGGTTCTTTCAAAAAGGTTCCAACTATTGATTGTAAGTATTCAGAAATACAGAAATTAATTTTTTGAATTTTTATACTACAACCTTGAAATTTTTACTTGTAGATGAAGTTTAGTATTACCTTTTTTGTAGATTCTTTATGATTTTTATATATTCTGTTATGTTGCCTATGAATATTTTTTCCTGTTCGAACTGTGTTTTAGTTTTTTTTTTTCTTTCCTGGTTTAATGTTCTATATGAACCTCTTTTAAAAGCTGAAAACAAGAAGATAAAAGCACATTATTCTTCCATTTTAATTCCAATGTCATGAAGAAAAAACTCCTTATTCTTCACTAAGTATGATGTTAGCTGTAGGTTTTCAGTGCATGTTGTTTATCATGTTAAGAGACTTCCTTTCTTTTTTTAATTAACTTAATATTGAAATTATGAACAGACTCTGATTTTGTCAAACTATTTTATTTATTGAGATAATTGTATTGTTTTCTGTTTGTATTTCATCGAAATGACATTGGTTAATGTTGATTTTTAAATGATGAACGACCTTGTATTCTGCAACAAACCACATTTGATTATGATGTATTTTCTTATTTCTTAATCCAATGTGCTAAAACATGATTAGAATTTTTTCAGATATAATCATGAGGTACACTGGTTTCTATTTTTTTCTTACCATTTCCTGTCTGAATTCGGTTTACCTAGGTAATTCTAAGTTCATTAATTCAGTTAGGAAGTGATCTCTCTTTCTTTATTTAAAAAATATATTGTGGGAACAAAATGAAATTATTTGTCCTTATGATGAAATTAGATCATGTGTCATTGACAATATCTAGGTCAGCCTGTAGGAATTTTGTTTCATTTTGATTTGGTTTTGTGCAAATATTTTAATTACTTAACAAATACAAGGGTCTTCAAAATTTCTATTTCTTCATGTATCTGTTTTGGTAATTTGTTTCTTACATTTGTCTATTATGCTTAAGTTAATGAAATTTTGGCAGAATTCATGTTGTGAGATGATTTTTAAAAATATGTTTGAGCTATTCAGTGATATCCCTACTTTCAATTCAGGTATTGATAATTTTACTTATGTCTCTTTTTATGTTGATCTGTCTAGCTTGGCAGTTATCAATTTTGTTAAACTCTTCAAAGTAACTGGCTTTACTGGCATTAATTTTCTCTGCTGTTTTTCTCTCTTCTATTTTGTTAATTCTTTTTTCTAATTATTAATACTTCCTTATTTCTACTTATTTTGAGATTCAATTTGCTTCCCCACTCTACATTCTCAAGATAGACACTTAGAGCATTGATTGTAGACTTAAAAAAAATTATTTCACATTGTAAATTTTCTTGTAGCAATTGCTTTAGCAACAACATTGAGTTTTAAAATGTTGTTTTTTTCAAAATTCAGTTAAAATATTTTGAATCTTGCTTGTCATTTTTATTTTCAAGCCATGAGATTTTTAAGTGTTTTGATTAATTGCAAATATTTGGGAGGATTTTATAGATATATTATTATTTTTGATTTTAATTCAATTCTGTTATGATAATACATTCTATATGATTTTAATTCTTTTGTTTACTGAAACCTGTGCCATATTGTAAGATCTCTCAATAATTTTTTAATGTGTGTCTGAAAGGACTGTGAATTGTGCTGTCATTGCAGGGGATTCTACATTTTTACATAAATTTGACTTGGTTAATAGTCACTAATTTTATGATTATGTATTGTCACTTGCTGAAAGAAATGTGATTAAATATTCAATTAAAATTGTGAATTTTTCATTTTTCCTTTCAGTTCCGTATACTCTTCCTGCATACATTTGATATTCTATATATTCTATATGTAGATGCATAATCAGTTAATATTGTTGTGCATTCTTAATTTATCCTTTTATCATTATAAAATGTCTCTTCATCTCTGATAAAATTATTTATCCTGAAGTCAGTTTTAATTAATATTAGTATAACCACTTCAAATCTCTTATCAATAGTGTTTGTAGTGTGTATCTTTTCCCATAGTTTTACTTTTAAATTATCTTTTCTGAATGTTAATTATGTTTCTTGTAGGCAGCATATTGTTAGATTCTACTTTTTTGATTCATTTTGACAATCTCAGTCTTTTAATTGGAGGGTTTGATCACTCACACTTAATGTCAATATTGGTGAGTTTAAGTCTTGCAACTTGATATTTGTTTTCTAAGATCTTATAATACTTTTTATTATTCTTTGTCTCCTCTTCTTCAATATTTTCTTTAATATGAAAGAAAAGGAGATAAAGAATAATAAAAAGTATTATAAGAGCTTAGAAAACAAATATCTAGTCTTAAATTTTAGCATATTATTTTCTAGTCTTAAATTTTTCCATATTATTATCTTACTAATTACATCTCTTTTTGTAGTTGACTTAAGGTTTCAAATATGTATTCTAATGTCTTACTTTCTACCTTCAGATTATATCTCACCAATTCACACAAAATATAAGCTTACATTGCGTACTTTCATCTTCTCTCTCCCACTATGTAGAAAAATTTCATGTATTATATTTCTGAACATATTGTAAGCCTTTAAACCTTGTTCTTATTTTCACTTTAAATTATCAAGTAACTCATAATTTCACAATAAAAAACTTTAAAAATTTGCACAAATGCTTATCTTTCCACACTCTTCATTTCTTTTTATAATCAGAGTTTCCATCCAACATTCTTTAATTGAGCACCCAAAAATTACTTTAACCTTTTCTGTATTGAAGTTCTGCAGGAAAAGATTATTTCAAATGTTTTTTTCTGAAAATTCTATTTGTTTTTTTAAGAACATTTTTCTAGATGTACAACTTTATTTATTTTAGTACTTTACAAATAATATTTTTCCATTTTGTGGATTGCATATTTTCTGATTATAAACTTGTGGTCCTTTATAAACCTGTGGTCCTTTATAAACCTGTGCTTCATTATACTTTTGTTTTCTTTTATGAAATATCTATCTCTTCTCTGTCTTATGATTTTCTTACTAATCATTTTTGACAACTTGATTATGATATATTTTGGTGGTGTTTTCCTTTTGTTTCTCTCAGTGCTGCTTTTTAAGACTTTTCAATATACAAGTTTTTAATCAGATTTGAAAAGCATAGTGAAAATTCAGGCTTTTTTTTTTCACTATTTTCTGTTTCTTGGTATGTTAGAATTCTTGGTAATGTGTCACATTTCATTAAGAGTGCTTATGTAATATATATTTTTTGGTCTCTTCTTTCAGTACTTCAATTTGTTTACATTTAATTCAAGAAATAATTATATTGTAGTATTCGTTAAGTAAATACAAGTTTATCTATTTCAGATGTTGATATTTTTAACTTTATAATTTACATTTGGTTCTCTTTTTTGTAATTTTCATTTCCATTTTCATTATGTATCCCATTTGTTTAACTTGCAGAGCATTTTAGTAGCTGTTTTAAGATAATTGTCTGATAATTCCATTTTATCTATTATTTTCAATTATTTATCTAATGACTTTTAAAAAAGCTTTTTCTTTCCATGTTACAATATTTTGTTTCCTTGACTGTTAGTATTTTTAACTAGATGTCTGACATTGTCCTGATTAGGAAATTGAGTGTTTCCATTGTGTTGCTTTCCTAAAATAAGTATTAAATTTTATTTTGTCAGATTATTAAGTAAACGATAGATTATCTTTAGGCTTTCTTTTAGGTCTCTAGATTGGACTTTATTCTTTGCTTTGTTGAACTCTGCTATTAAGTCATATATTTGTTTCCTATTACTGCTGTAGCAAATTTCCAGAAATGTAGAGGCTTAAAGCATTGGACATTTATTATTATCTTACAATCTAGTAAATCAGAAGTCTGAAATAGGTCTCACTGTGCTAAAATAAAAGTATCAGTTGTGCTGTACTTACTTTAGGGTATACTCTGTTTTTTTTTCTTTCCCAACTTTTGGAGGAGTTTCATTTTCTTGGCTTGGATTCTCTTTTATCTTCAAACTCAATAAGGCAAATGGCATGTTTCTACCACTACATCATTTGGAGACTGACTCTCCTGTTTTTCTCTCTCCTTATAAGGGTCCTTGTGGTTACATTAGGTCCACCCAGATAATAAAGGTTAATATCTGTATCCCAAGGTTATCTGATTAGCAAACTTAATTTTATCTGGAAACTTAATTTTCCCTTGCCTGTGTAACAACATATTTACAGGTTTTGGAGATTAAAATATGGACATTTTTGCAGAAGTTATTATTCTACCTACTACAAAGCATTATTTTTCTCTCCCATCTACTATATGTCACATGCTTTAGCAAATTCTTTCTTCTCTAGATTGTCAGAACTCAAATGTTTACCAGCTCATTGCACATTTTTAGAATAGTTTTACTTAAACTCAGGAGTTTTTTGTTTACCTTTACTTAATTTTGCCTTACATAGTACAACAGACTTAAGGGGATTATGTGTAGTGAAATTTCTTTGTAATTCTGCTGTAAAAATTTCAATTGCACTTAGCACTCTGAACTCTTTCTTCTTCCCCCTCTAATCATTAAGGTAGCTATGTTCTGTTTGAGTACATCTTCCCTGCACTGCAGTTCGAAAATTGTCTCTGACAAAAATGAAGAGTAATTTTTAGAATCATATTGGTATTTTTCTAATCTCACAGTAATCACAATCCTGCACTCCCTAGTTTTCAATGTCTATAAACAGTTGTTTCTTTTTTAAGTTTTATATTTGTTTAGAGCATAAAGGCAAGTGTCCAACCACTTACTCTAACGTGGCTGGAAGTGACAGCCTTGACTGGTCTTCTTTTGACTGAACAAGGTTGTATGGAGGTTGAGGTCTGAAAAAGAATACACTGAACTGTAGGACACTTCATTGAATGATTATGTGCAAAATATGTGTGCATCCGGCTGTTAGCCAGTTGCTTTTCTAAATGTACACTCACATGTATACACAGACCTTTTCATCTTATGTACTTCAAATGTACATAATCATTGTAAACCCATGAAACTAATAAGTTAATATTTTTCAGTATGGTGTGGGAAACAAGTGTGTGTGTGTGTGTGTGTGTGTGTGTGTGTGTAGTACATACAATTGCATGCAAGTGACATTAGGATCTTTGAATAATACATTAAAGAAACAATATATAAAAATACAACTTCCATATAACAATTCTTTAGAAGAGATAATAGTAAATTTGAATGACATTCATCTATCAATTAATCAGCTGTGAGATGTACCCAATTTCTGACACACTCTGCTGTGATTAACCAAAATCAAACAATAAACAATAGCTTATATCTCATAATTTAAGAATGACATCAAGTAATGAAGAGACACTAAAGGCTTTTGATTAAGATGAAAGAGAGAGAGATGTTAGAGATAAACATTTTTCAGACTGTGTCATTTATATTTATCTGTCTTCCAGTTCACTTACTCTTTCCTTTTTTATCTCTTTTCTGCTGTTGTACTTATCCATTGAATATTTTTATTCTACTTCTTTGACCTATGATGGTTAATTTTATATGTCAACTTATTTTGGCCTTGGATTGTCCAGTGAAAGACTATTACTGGGTGTGTCTGTGAGGGTGTTTCTAGATAATATTTACATTTGAATCTGTGAACCGAATAATGTAGACTGTTCTCCAGACTGTGGAAGAACATATTATACAATCTACTGAAGGCTTAAATGGAACACACGGTGGAGGACGGAGTAATTTCACCTTTTCTTTTCTGCCTTAGGGTTTCTGCTAAAATGTCTGGTCTCATTTTCTCCACCTTCAAACTAGGATCTACTTCATTGACTTCCTAGTTTTCAGATCTCTGTACCCAGATTGAATGACATCACCACATCCCCAGCTTTTTTGAATTCCCTGCTTGAGGACAGCAACTCAAGAACTTCTCAGGCTCCATAATTGTGTGTCGGTTCCTCCTACTCTTTCTCTTCTCTCACACACACATCCTATTGATTACTTTTCTCTGGAGAATACATACTAATGATATATATTTTAGTTTTAAATTTTTCTTATTTGTCTATATAGATAAAAAGAGTATTCTCTGCTGAGATGTTTATTATTTCATTCATTATGAAGATGTTTCATTGACATTAGTTATAATCACTGCTTTAAAGTGTTGTTTACTTATTTTATCTTCCAGGCCATCATGGGATTGGTGTCAGTTAATTTTCTCTTCTCTTGAGAATGTGTCATATTTTTTTGGTTTCTTCATGTCTAGTATTTTGTCCTGTGTCCCAGAAATTATAAATATTATGCTGTGAAGACCATGGATTGTGTTTTCAATTTCTAATACTATTGGAATTTTCTGTAGCAGGCAATTTACTTTATAGAGCTCAATTTTAAACTCTGTTTCTTAGGTGGCAGCACAAAACTAATTTGAGTTGTTTCATCCTTAGCTGAGCTGCTTATAATCCTCATCTGCATGTTCCAGAATAGAGCCAGATATTTTGACAGTTTATATCTGGAATATCCTTCTCCCATTCTCTTATTTCCAGAATACCTTACTTACTGCCCAGTACATATGTCTGCCTTGAATTCTGTCTTTTGGTTTTTAAATGCAGAAACAGTACAGATTTTCACGAATTGTACCCACAAAATTTGACATTGAGTACAACCCTCCCTGAACCTAAATATATCAAATAATAAAGTTGCTCTTAACCATTGCCTCTTTCAATTGTTGATGCTGCTTTATGTTTTGCCTGCTTTGTTAGTCAAGTACTTTTTGTTTGTTTTGCTTTGTTTTTAATTTGTCTAGAGACCATAGTTATTATCTGTAGGAGGATCTATAAGGTAGAAGCTTACTTGGCTATAACAGATTCTCTATTTGAGCTCTTAAAATGCATCAGGAAATATGGAAGAACAAATACACCTAAGACATGGGATTTTTCATCAAGGAAATTAGAAACTAAAGATATTATAATATTTGTGTGCAAACATATAATACCAGTCAATACATAAAATGAGATGCAACAGACATACAAGAAGGTATAATATTTAAAGGTAAGAAGGCTCATTTCTCACAACTGTTGAGTGCCTACTCTTTGTCTTGTATAACACAACTTATCAGGGGCTAAAAATTTGGGAAGACAATCTTTGACTTCAAAATCCTCACAGCAATGTGGAGTATTCTGGGAGCTGGCTGACAACTTTCGGTGTTTCTTTCTTTTTTTTTTTTCTCAGTGTTTCTAGGCTTGTAGAAGCATTACCATGGTCTCTGATTTCATGTTCACCGTGTTCTCCGTGTGTGTGTGTGTGTGTGTGTGTGTGTATGTGGAAGTGTGTTTGTGGGCGTGTGTATCCACATTTCCTCTATTATTAAAGACATCAGTCATATTGGATTAGGGCTCACCCTAAGTTCTTTATCTTAATTAATTACATTTTCAACAACCCTATCTTCAATTAAAGTCACATTTGGAGTTATTGGGATTAGGATCTCAACATGTAATTTTAACCTATGAAAGCATGTATTTTATTTAAATTTAACTGTAACATTTTCACTCTAAAGATGAAGATTGAACTGATTACTAAGGACAGATATGCATTTTCTAACAAGATAATTTTCTACTTTGGTTCTTTGGGGAATCAAGGAGGAAAGAGGGCCAGAAATGGAGAATATCAGAGGAGAAGTCTCTGAGAAAATAAGGGCTCAGGGTGAAGCAAAGCAATGAAACAGGTATAAAAATATTTTTATTGTGGTGAAACTTCTAAAGTTTGCTTTATTTAAACTAGAAATTAGTAACAAGAACAATTTTGGAAACCATTAATGTAGAAATACACAAAAAGTAAACTATATGCTCCTGAATGACAAGTAGGTCAATGAAAACATTTAAAAGAAAATTAAAAATTTTTTCAAAATAAAATTTGTTTGATTTTATCCAATACAAAACATGGCTTAATCCTCAGATACAACATATAAGCTTTAGAGAACTGTAGAAAATAAGTCATCTGCAATCCACCTCTCCAGTATCTGGTTGTCTGAAGCATGGGTTTGCAGGGCTTGGTTCTTTTCTGTTCTTTTTATATTATGCTTTAGCAAAAATGTAGACATCTTCCACTTTCTTTTTTATTTACTATAAAAATATTAAATTAGAGTTTTGTTTAAAAGAAGACTGATTCTTCCCAGGTCTGCTTGTGGTGGCTGGCTGTCCTTTTTCAGGCCTTTTGTAGTTCGTCCAGTGGAAGGCGAGGCTGGTAACACATGAAGTGGTTCTGTCACAAAGGGCACCGGGAGAAAATATCAAGCCATGCATGGATTTTTATGACTGTGTCTTAGCAGGAGAGTGAAAAAGATGTTATTACTGACCTCACTATTCAGTGTTTCATAGGAACAAATTGAAATATTGGCACTGATAAAACAACACTACTTGAAATGAGTATCTTCAATATACTCTTCAGACTTCTTTGATTTATAAAAATCAATAACCTCAACATTAAGTAAACCTAACCTGTGACTATGGGCACAGACAGTCTTGCTTTGTAATTGTTGAATGTTGCACATTTCATTCATTGGGATATTTGGGAAGAGATGGGGAATGGAGAATTGATATTCTTTGAATGAACCAAAGATATTGCAAGGAAACAAAAATATGGCAAGGGGTAACTAATTTTTTTCTGTACTTATTAATTTTACTTCTGGCTTTAAATTTGGTGGGATTATTTAATCATGAATTATTTAATCACTAATTAGGTAGTAATCATCTTCACTACCATTATGAATTTTCCTCATTGGAGCTGGGGAATCCTCTTAAATACTCAGAAATCAGTTTTTTTTAAATATATGTATAAGTTTTATATATAAACATATCAATAATGTTTTCAAATGTATATAAATATATGTTTAAAGATTTCAATAAACTATAGTTACATGAATTAAACTACATTCAGGGCTTCAAGTTTCTGAGTAAGCAGAGTGACAGGCTGGAATGGAGCCCCGTGAGCACATCCACCCTGCTTGACACTCATGCAGAGACATTGCTGCTAGCAGTGCCAAGGCAGCCTTTTCTGGGTCTGGGCCATCCAGATTCTGCTCAGCTTAAAATTTGTTATTTTATGATATCATTTTTTTTTTCAAATTTTAACAACTACAAATTGTCTAATACGTTCACATCTGAATACCAAGAAGTGTGCACAAACCCCAACCCTGCCCCTGCAGTCACGGGAACTTATATCGTCCAAAGATGAACTTGTCTCCTTGCTCCGGCTGGCCCCCACATTCTGTCTGTCTGGAGCAGGCAGTGGGATCGCAACCCACCAGGCACCACCCTCGTGTTCATCTGCAATGACCTAGGATTCATCACTTGACTTCGATTTCTCTTCCTAAAACCAGGGACTGCTGATGCGATATTGTGCATACTGAACGATGCCATTTTCTTCTCCTACCCTCTTGGTCTCTGTCTAACTCTTGGTCTTCCATACCTTCTTTCTGGCCAATGGAAATGACCTTTGAACTAATTTCTCTGCTTCTTGTTTTCCTGCCCATTCCAACTGGAACATTCTCCATTCCAGCCCCAAAGTGCTATAACTAAAGTAACATTTTGATAACGTTACAACACACATTTATGTTTTTCCAGCTTCTCTCCCTGTCAATAAGATCAAGTGCAAATCCCTACTATGTCAGATCCCCCATCTGTCACCTGGACTCAGGTACATCTCTGCCTCATGGCCTGTTCCTTTTCACTTTGAGCCTTGTATGTAGCTTTGCTCAATTACAGTTTCCAGGATACATTTGCAATTTACCTGCAGTGAGGCCTTCAAAGAGAGACTGAATAGTAGAATGGCTTTTATCTATCTTTAATTCCCTGGGTCTAACACAGAGCCTGGCACACAAGAAGAGCTCCACAAACATGTTTTTAAAAGCACTATGCTATTCCACTAAAACTGGTAGGATAAAATGGGAACTGCAGCTATAACTGAAGGCAAACGGTCAATAAGAAAATGATATTTCCAATCTAACTTACCCTCACCGTCTCAATGGAAGTCTTGGTATTTGAGGCTATGGGTAGGGTGGCTTATGAAAATAAAACTGTAGGTGAAGGAGATTCAAAAGAAAGATATTTAAATACAGTTTCATGCTTCTTAAACTTTTTCTTCTTACCCTTAGTCAGAAAGAAATCAAAGCTAGAGTTAAAAGGTCAAAATCTAAAGACAAACTCTTTTGACTTGACAACACATGAATTATGTACACCATGTTTGAGCACAGATGAGATATTCAGCAATGTGGTTTTCATAAAAAAGACAGAGATGAAAAAGACCGCAACTTGTGATGAATAAAGAGCTCTGTAGTAACCAACAGATATATGCATTTCTGTTATAAAAAGCCTCTTGAACTCAATTAATTTACTACAGTGTCATTTTGATTTTTCAATGCTCACCCCACCTACCCTAAAACAAGATCCTTACTCCCTGCAACACACACTCTTCACTTAGCTTCCATTAGAGGCAGCAAACATTTCAGTTTTCAGTCCCAGGATCCCACCTGGGATATCACATAACATTTATCTATCCTGTCTCCTTAAGCTCCTCCCAGTTGTAACAGTTTCTCGGACTTCCCATGTTTTTGATGACTTTGACAGTTTTGAGGAGGACTGGTCAGGTATTTTGTGGAGTGTCCTCTATTGGGATTATATGGTGTTTTTCTCAGATTAGACTAAAGATGTGTTTTGGAAGAAATACCTAAAAGGTCAAGGGCCGTTCTTATCACATCATATCAAGAGCGCATATTATCAACATGACTTATTGTTGTGTTTCTAATGATGATCTAACTGTAATATGTTTTTCAGGTTTCTACCCAGTAAAAAATACACTCTTTTTTCTCCTTTCTATACTGTACTCTTTGAAAGGAATTCACTCTGTACAACTCATACTAAGGCACGCAAAGTCATGTTTCACCTCCTTCAGGGCTGCATCCATGTAAGATATTTGGGAGCCGGGCACAGTGGCTCATGCCTGTAATCCCAGCACTTTGGGAGGCTGAGGCAGGCAGATCACGAGGTCAGGGGTTCAAGACCAGCCTGACCAACATGGTGAAACCCTGTCTCTACTTAAAAATACAAACATTAGCCAGGAGTGGTGGTGCACACCTATAATCCCAGCTACCTGGGAGGCTGAGGCAGGAGAACTGCTTGAACCTGGGAGTCAGAGGTTGCAGTGAGCTGAGAGCATGCCACTGCACTCCAGCCTGGGCAATAGAGCAAGACTCTATCTCAAAAAAAAAGAAAAAGATATTTGGAATGCTTTTTGCACAAGAGATTCATCCAGTCCACCTCAATCATTGATTTTACCAGTATCAACTTATGGATGCTTCCTTTATATTTTGACTTGTAGTCCACCTGTATTATAAATTTTCTTGTGCAAAATGTTTCAGCTGTGGTCATTGGAAGCCATTTTAGTGGCTACCATGTCATTTTGACATACTTCTGTAATTGTGTTTTGTTTTGTTTTGATCTATTTTATTTTATGTATTTATTTTTAGTACTTCCTATTTCCTGGTGACATAAGAGTCTTCCATATGTCCGTCTTCCTCCTTCTTTCAGTACTTGCTTACCCAATCCACAAATTAACCATTTCTCTAAGGAGTCTGATTCTTTTCACTGGAGAATGAAATTGGAATACAAGATCTGGGATCTGAGCCTACTTGCTGTTTCGGAGATGGTGTTGTTTCTAGTCCCTCTGGGCCATCACTATGAGGTTAGGTGCATATACACCAATGCATACATGTACACACAACTAAAACACTGCTACATGCAACCATCCATATCTCTAGTAAGCCAAGCCTGAGTTCATAATTGTGTCAGCTCTAATCAATTACCAAATGGGTTAGTCTCCCCTTTCTTGTCTAAAACCTCCTATTCTATTTGTGGGAAATCTGGCCCTTGCCTGCTACCATTTATTGCTTATTTCTTCAATCCAGTGTCTTCGTAAATAACACTATCAGAGTTGTTAATCCATTGTCCTGCTCTGTATGATTTATGTTGCCTTTAGTGTGATAGACTCCACTCATTTCCAAAGTTACATAGACTGGTTTTGTTTTAATGCACTCTTTCCGGTGAGTTTGTTTTATACATTTATAATATCTTTAGATTGTTTTGTCACATTTTGCATTTTATGGTAAAATCCCATCAGAAAGCAAATAGTTCTTTTTTAATTTACATGTACTGTAATTCTTCTTCTTCTTTTTTTTTTTGCTTTAATGTTCTATGGGGTTTGGCTAATGGAAAGTAAATAAATGATTACAGTATTGTACAGAATAAGAAATTAATTCCCTTTTTGCTTCTTCTATTCCGCTTTCTTCCTTTATCTGAAATCCAGAACCCAATGATCATTTTGTTGTTGCTATTTTAATCTCTGGTTTGATTTTATCCAGATATTATATAATTGAAATGTTTTAGCTTCATATGAAATTATCAAACCATTGTGACTATACTATTTTGTATTTTCAGCAGCAATGAATGAATGGCCGTACTATTTGGCTGTATAAACCAAAGTAACTTTACTATTTTGCATTTCTATCAGCAATGAATGAATGAGACTTCTTGCTTTACATTCTCATCAGTAATTAGTGTTTGGAGTTTTAATTTCCCCACTTCTCTCTTTCTTATTTTAGCTATTCTAATAAGATATATAATGGCAATCTATTGTTGTTTTAATGTGCATTCCATTAATTATATTAATGATAAAATATAAGCATTTTTACAAATGTTTATTTGCAATCAGTATATATATATAAATATATAAAAATTTCCCCTAGGTTTCAGAGAGTTTGTTCATTTTTTTTTTTTTTTCTGTTTTTGGAGGAGTCTCACTCTGTTGCCCAGGCTGGAGTGCAGTTGGATGATCTCCCCTCACTGCAACCTCCACCTCCCAAATTCAAGCAATTCTCCTGTCTCAGCCTCCTGACTAGCTGGGATTACAGGCACCCACCACCACACTTGGCTAATTTTCATATTTTTAGTAGAGACGGAATTTCACCATGTTGTTTGGGCTGATCTCAAACTCCTCACCCCAGGTGATCTGCTCGCCTCAGCCTCTCAAAGTGCTGGGATTACAGGCATGAGCCACTGCGCCCAGTGGATTTGTTCCACTTTTAAATTAGGTTGTTTATAACTTATCATTGACTTCTAAAAGACCTGGAAAATATTTTTACATAAAAATTATGTACAAATATGTGTTTTCCAAATATTTTCTTCCAATCTGTGGGCTTACTTTTTTATTCACTTACCATTGTCTTAAATAGAGCAGAAAGTTTTGAGTTTAAGTCTACCTTATTATTATTATTATTCCCTGGATAGTTCTTTGTATTTGTATCTGAAAATGCATCATTGGAAGTGACATGGAGCAAGATGGCCAAGTAAAACACCCCAGCAATCAACACCCCCAGCAGAAACATCAATTTGAACAACTATCCACAGAAGAAGCACATTCATAGGAACCAAAATCAGGTGAGTGATCACAGTACTTGGTTTTAACATCATAGTAAGGAATAAAGCACTGAAGAAGATAGAAAAGAATCTTGAATCGTCCACACCTACTCTCCGCCATCTCCTGGCAGTGGCCACGTTGCATGGAGAGAGAATCTGAGCAGTTGGAGGTAGGGAGAGTACAGTGATTGTGGGAATTTGCATTGGAAGTCAGTGCTGCCCTGTCACAGCAGAAGGAAACGCAGGGCAGAATTCAGCTAATACCTACAGAAGAAGAGTTTAGATCACCTCTTGCCAGAGAGGGTTCATCTGTTCCAACAAGCCCCACCACCATGGGCTGAAGTGGTCTAGGGTTCTAAAGAAACTTGAAAAGCAGTCTAGGCCACATGGACTTCAATTCCTAGGTAATTCTCGATGCTGTGGTTGTCTTGTTGATGGTGGACTTGGTGGGTACATGACCTAGTAAGTCACCAGTGGGGTGGCTAAGGGAGTGCTTGTGTCACCCTCCCACAACCTTCAAGCACAGCTTGAAGCTCTGGGAGAGACTCCTTCCCTCTGCTTGAAGAGAGAAGAAAGAGTAAGCAGGACTCTGTCTTGCAACTTGTAAACCAGTTCAGTGAAAGTAGGCTAGGACACCAGGCAGAGTCAGGAGGCCCTAGCTCCTGGATGACACTTCTAGACACACCTTTGTCCAGAAGGGAACCTGCTACTCTGAAAGGAAGGAACTAGATCTGGCAAGATTCATCACTTGCTAACTAAAGAGTCCTTGGGCCCTGAATAATCAGTAGTGATCGCCAAGCAGTACTTACCATGGGTCCTTGGTGAGACTCAGAGAAGTGCTGGCTTCAGGTGAGACTCAACATATTCCAAGCTATGATGGCTATGGAGAAAGACTCCTTCTGCTTGAGGACAGGAGAGGAAGGAACAGAGTGTATATGGTTTGGCTGTGTCCCCGCCCATAGCTCATCTTTAATTGTAAATCCGATAATTTCCACGTATTGTTGGAGGAACCGGGTGGGAGGTGATGAAGTTATGGGGGTGGGTCTTTCCTGTGCTGATATTGTGAAAGTGAATTGGTCTCACGAGATCTGGTGATTTTAAAAATGGGAGTTTCTCTATACAAGTTCTTTCTTTGCCAGCTGCCATCCACATAAGATGTGACTTGTTCCTCCTTGCCTTCCACCAAAATTGTGAGGCCTCTCCAGCTATATGGAACTGTGAGTCCAATAAACCTATTTCTTTTGTAAATTGTCCAGTCTCAAGTATGTCTTTATCAGCAGTGTGAAAACAGACTAATTCAAAATGGGACGTTGTCTTGCAGCTTGGGTACCTTTTTAGCCACAGAAGAGGAGAGCACCAAGAGGGCTTCTTGTGTCTCTAATTCCAGGTCTCGACTCCTGAACAGTAGTTTTGGATCTTCCCTGGGCCTGAAGATAATCCACTGTTCTGAGTGGATAGACTCGGACTGGCAGCATTCACTACAAGCTAATTGAATAGCCTTTATCGATGCACTGACCAAAGACTTAGATCACAACACCTAACTCCCTTTGAATGTTTGGAAAGCCTTCCAAAGAAGGACAAGTACAAACAATCCTGGACTGCAAAGACTACTATACATACCTAAATTTTCAATGCCCAGAAACCAAAGAATATTCATAAGCATCAAGACTATTCAAGAAAACATGACCACACCAAATGAACTATATAGATCATCAGTGACCACTCCTGGAGAGATAAAGATATATGAACTATCAGAAAGATAATTCAAAATTGCTATTTTGAGGAAGCCTAACAAAATTCAAGATAACACAGAGAAGGACTTTAGAATCTTATCAGATAAATTTAACAAAGGGATTGAAATAATTTAAAAGAATCAAGCAGAAATTATATAGCTAAAAATACATTGACATACTGAAGAATGCATTACAATCTCTCTCTTTTTTTAATTTTAATTTTTTTTTTTGCATTTTAGGTTTTGGGGTACATGTGAAGAGCATGCAATATTGTTGCATAGGTACACATGTGGCAGTGTGATTTGTTGCCTTCCTCCCCTTCACCTATATCTGGCATTTCTCCCCATGCTATCTCTCCCCAACTCCCCACCCCACACTGTCCCTCCCCTATTTCCCCCCAACAGATCCCAGTGTGTAGTTCTCCCCTCCCTGTGTCCATGTGTTCTCATTGTTCAACATCCGCCTATGAGTGAGAACATGTGGTGTTTGATTTTGTTTTCTTGTGTCAGTCTGCTGAGAATGATGGTTTCCAGTTTCAGCCATGTCCCTACAAATGAAACAAATTCATTGTTTTTGATGGCTGCATAATATTCCATGGTGTATATATGCCACATGTTCCCTGTCCAGTCTATCATCGATGGGCATTCGGGTTGGTTCCAGGTCTTTGCTATTGTAAACTGTGCTGCAATGAACATTCGTGTGCATGCGTCCTTATAGTAGAATGATTTATAATCCTTTGGATATATACCCAGTAATGGGATTGCTGGGTCAAATGGAATTTCTATTTCTAGGTCCTTGAGGAATCACCACACTGTCTTCCACAATGGTTGAACTAGTTTACACTCCCTCCCCCCGACAGTGTAAAAGTGTTCCTATTTCTCCACATTCTCTCCAGCATCTGTTGTCTCCCGATTTTTTAATGATCGCCATTCTAACTGGCGTGAGGTGGTATCTCAATGTGGTTTTGATTTGCATTTCTCTAATGACCAGTGATGATGAGCACTTTTTCATATGTTTGTTGGCCCCATGTAAGTCTTCTTTTGTAAAGTGTCTGTTCATATCCTTCGCCCACTTTTGAATAGGCTGGTTTGTTTTTTTCTTGTAAGGCAGAAAGCAGAAACTGGACCCCTTCCTGACACCTTACACTAAAATTAACTCCAGATGGATTAAAGACTTAAACATAAGACCTAACACCATAAAAACCCTAGAAGAAAATCTAGGCAAAACCATTCAGGACATAGGCCTAGGCAAGGACTTCATGACCAAAACACCAAAAGCACTGGCAACAAAAGCCAAAATAGACAAATGGGACCTAATCAAACTCCACAGCTTTTGCACGGCAAAATAAACAGTCATTAGAGAGAATCAACAACCAAAAGAATGGGAAAAAATTTTTGCAGTCTACCCATCTAACAAAGGGCTGATATCCATAATTTGCATTACAATTTCTTAACAGCAGAATTGATCAAGCAGAAGAAAGAGTTAATAAGCTCAAAAACAGGCTATTTGAAAATAAACAGTCACAGGAGACAAAAGAAAAAATAATTAAGAAGAATAAAGTACACTAATGAGATTTTTTAAAAATATTCAGAAATGAGGTAAAGAGAGAGATCTAGGTAGAAAATTTATTTAAAGGGGTAACAGAGAACTTTTCAACCCTAGAAAAAGCTATAAATATTCAAGCACAAGAAAGTTATAGAACACCATGCAGGTGTAACCCAAATAATACAATTTCAAGATATTTAATAATCAAACTTATGAAGGTCAAGGAGAAAAATGGATTATAAAAGCAGGAAGAGAAAAGGAATAAATAATATAAAAAGAGCTCCAATATGTCTAGAAGCGGCCCTCTTAGTAGAAACTACAGGCCAGAAGAGAGTGGCATCATGTATTTAAAGTGCTAGAGGGAAAAAATAATCTAGCTTGATTAATTACAAAGAAAAGGATGTTAATCAGTAATAAGAAAAGATCTGGAGGTACAAGACTCACTGGTTATAGTTAACACAAAAAGACATGAATATTATAACACTGTGATTGTGATGTGTAAACTACTAGCATATTGACTAGGAAGACTGAAAGATGAACCTATCAAAAATAATAACCACAACAACTTGTCAATGAATAGTATATTAAAAAATAAGTATAAATAATAAAAGTTAATAAGCAGAGGGATGAAATTAAATATAGAGTTTTTATTAGTTTTCTCTTTGTTAGTGTGGTTATGCAATAATTATTAAGTTCTCATCAATTTAAGAAAAATTATTTACAAGCCTAACAGTAACTTCAAATAAAAAAATGGCAGACAAACAACAAATAAAAAGCAAGAAATTAAAACACACCATCAGAGAAAATCACCTTCACTAAAAGGAAGACAGGAAGAAAAGAAAAAGGAAAGACCATTAAACCACCAAAAAACAAATAAATAGCAAAATGACAGGAGTAAGTCTTTACTTATCAATAAAATACATTGACTGTAAATGGATTAATCTCTCCAATCAAGACATAGAGTGACTGAATATAAATATATATATACCAGACCCCTGTTAATATATAATCCTTATTTTTATTATATATAAAGTATATATAATTTAAATATACATACCACATTTTCACACACACACACACACACACACACACACACACCCACATGCATACACACATATATTCATTCCCAATCCTTGTTTATATATAAACATTAAATTATACATAAAATATATATACCATATATAATATATAATTCATACATGCACATATATATATATTCATTCCCAATACTGTTTATATATAAACAGGATCAAATTATCTGTTTCCTATAAGAAACTCACAAACACACTTTGCCTGTAAAGAAACATGTAGACTGAAAATAACAGGATGGCAATTATATCAGAAAACAAATAGATTTAAAGATAAAATTTATAAAAAGAAGCCACAGGGGTAGAACTACCCAGGACCATGGGAACCCACCTCTTGCATCATCATGACCTGGCTGAACGACATGGGGTCAAAGTAGATCACTTTGGAACTTTAAGATTTGACTGCCCTGTTGGATTTTGGACTTGAATTGGGGCTTTAAACACTTTGTTTTGGCCAATGTCTCCCATTTGGAATGGCTATATTTATTCAATGGCTGTACCCCCATTGTACCTAGGAGGTAACTAACTTGTTTTTGATATTACAGGCTCATAGGCAGATGGGACTTGCCTTGTCTCAGATGAGACTTTGGACTGTGGACTTTTGAGTTAATGCTGAAATGAGTTAATACTTTGGGGGACTGTTGGGAAGGCGTGATTGGTTTTGAAATGTGAGGACATGAGATTTGGAAGAGGCTTGGGTGGAATTATATGGCTTGGCTGTGTCCCTACCCAAATCTCTTCTTGAATTCCCACATGCTGTGGGGTGGATCCAGTGGTAGGGTGTGAGAATGGACTAATATAGAAAACTCGTACCAGAAGAGTGGGATACTTCTATAAGAACACCTGAAAATACGGAACTGTGAAACAGGCAAATCTCCATCAAATTATAATGCCGAGTGTTAGAAGTGGGGCCTGGTGGGAGGTGACTGGATCATGGGAGTGGTTTCTAATTGTTTAATCTTTAAATATCACCCCCCATTGCTGTTCACATGGTAGATTTCTCACAAGATATGGTTGTTTAAAAGTGTGTAGCACTTCCCCCACCATTTCTCTTGTTCCAGCCATGTAAATGCGCTCACTTTCCCTTCACCTTCTTCCATGATGAAAAGTTTCCTGAGGCCTCCCTAGAGTCCAAGCAGATGTCAGAATTATGCTTCCTGTACAGCCTGTGGAATGATGAGCCACATCATTATGTGGAATGATTAAACCTCTTTTCTTTATAAATTACCCAGCCTCAGTTATTTCTTTATAGCAGTGTGAGAGCAGACCAATACAATAACTAGGGGTAAACTTACCCAAAGAAGTGAGAGATTGCTACAATAAAAATTATAAATATTGATGCTAGAAGTTGAAGAGAAGGTAGAAAAAGGAAAAATATTTCATGTTTATGAATTGGAAGAATAAATATTATTAAAAGGTCTATACTACCAGGAACTATTATAGAATATAATCCTTATCAAAATATCAATAGTATTCTTCACAGAAAGAAAAAAAATTCTAAAATTTATATGAAACCACAAAATACTTAGAACAGACAAAATCATCCTGATCAAAAAAAAAAAAAAAAAACTGGAGAAATCACATATCTGACTTCAAATTATACTACAGAACTGTAATAACCAAAACAATATGGTACCAGCATAAATACAGACACATAGACTAATGGAACAGAATAGAGAACCAGAAATAAATCTGTATGTGCATCTACAGTAAACTCCTTTTCAGCAAAGATGACAAGAACATGGATTGGGTAGAGGAGAGTTCTTTTCAATAAGTGGTACTGGAAACCTGGATATCCATATGCAGAAGAATGAAACTAGACTCCAACTCTCACCATATACAAAAATCCAATAAAAATGAATGGAATACTTAAATCTAAGACCTCAAATTATGAAACCACCAAGAGAAAACATTGGTGAAACTCTCCAGAACATCAGTCTTGGCAAATATTTCTTAAGTAACATCCAATAAGTGCAGACAATCAAAGCAAAAATGGACAAATTGGATCATGTCAAGTTAAAAAATTTCTGCACAGCAAAGGAAAAGAGACAACCCACAGAAAGGGGGAAAATATGTGTAAATTGTTCATCTGACAAGGGATTAATAGAAGCCAAAACAACTCCTAGAAAGAAATCTAATAATCATATTAAAAGTGGGCCAAAGATATGAATAGATATTTCTCAAAAGAAGACACACAAATGACAAAGAAGTATATGAAAAGTGCTCAATCAACATATATCATCAGAGAAATGAAAATCAAAATGACCTTGAGATATAATGTCACCTGGTTAATATGGCTTTCATGGCTTTTATCCTAAAGACATGGAACAACAAATGCTGGAGAGGAGGAGGAGAAAAGGATGTGGAGAAGATGTGGAGAAAATTCTTACACAGTTTCTAGGAGTGTGAGTTAGTACAACCGTCATGGAGAACAGTTTGGAAGCTCCTTAGAAAACTAAAAATAGAGCTACCATGTGAGCCAGCAATCCCAGTGCTAGTTATATACCAGAAAGAAAGGAAATCATTATATCTAAGAGATTTCTGCAGTGGTGTCTTTATTGCAGCACTGTTTACAACAGCCAAGATTAAGAAGAAGCCTAAGTGTTCACCAACAGATGAATGGATAAAGGAAATGTGGTATATATTAACAATGGAGTACTACTGAGACATAAAAAATGAGAGATTCTGTTATTTGCAAGAACATGTTTGAAATTGGAGGCTATTTTGTTAAGTGAAATAAGCCAAGCACAGGAAGACAAACTTAATGTGTTCTCACTTACCTGTGAAAGCTAAAATTTAATAAAATTGAACTCATGAAGTTAGAGAGAAGAATGATGGTTACCAGAGGCTGAGAAGGTTGAGTGGGGGCGGGTAGAAATTGAGATGGTAAATGGGTACAAAAATGTAGTTAGATAGATTGAATAAGATCTAGTATTTGATATCAGGACATGGTAACTGCAGCCAACAGTAAATTATTATACATTTTAATGTAACTAAAATAGTATCATTGGATTGTTTACAACAAAAAGAAAGGATAAATATTTGAGATGATGGGAACCGCATGTATCCTAATGTGATTATTATGTATTTTATGCCTGTGTCAAAATCTCATGTATCTCATAAATATATATTCCTGCAATGTACCCACAAAAAATGAAATTAAAACAAACTTCATCATCAGGGCTAAGGTCATCTAGTTTATAAAATTACAGTTTTATGGTTTGTGATTAAATCTATGATTTCTTTTGAGTCAATTTTTGTGAAAGGCACATGATTAGTATTTAGGTTTATTTTTATTCTTTTTATTTTATTCATTTACATACATATATACAATTGTTTCAGCACTGGTTGTTAAAAAGACTCTCTCTCTCCAGTTTAGTTATCCATATACTGTGATCAACTAATACCTTCTTACCATTATTACTTAAACTTTCATTTTTATTTTTGTTAAGAATAAGAAAAACAAAAGATATTTTTTTTTTACATGTATTTCTTCTCTGATGTTCTTTTTGCATTATGTTCTTTGCAGAGGATGAAACTGTCACGGATATTAGGTTGGTACAAAAGTATTTGCAGTTTTTGGCATTATTTTTAATAGCAAAAACTGCAACTACTTCTGCACCTATACAAACATTAACATCAACACTTCCCTGTTCATGAGTCTTGTTTTTAATGCTGGTTTCAAGATTTTCTGATTGTCTTTGGCTTTCAACAGTTTGACTGTTGTGTCATGTGTGGATTTCTTCTTGGACTTTGTTGAGCTGCTTTTCCTGCTCTTACTGCTTCCTGTGTTCTTCCCTTCCCTTCTCTCTCTCCTCTTCTGAAATTCCCATTCCACATATTTGGTACAGTTGATGGGGCCACTCCGATCCCAGAGGCTCTGCTTTTTTTTATTTGTGAATTTTCTCTCTGTTCTGGAGATCAGATAATTTCTATCAGTTGATCATGAACTTCACTGACTTTTCTTCTGGTGTCTCAAATGCATTAGACTCTTCAGTGCCACAATATGCACATCATTCTTTTTATAATACATATTCTATCAACCTTCTTTAGGTGATAACTGGCATAGTAAATTTTCTTTAATTTTTAATGTTATTTTATAAATTTAAAGCTGTTTTAAACACTGTTTTAGAGTCATTTTGTAAGGCCAACATCTGAAACCCTCAGAAAAAGTTTCTATTTACTATGATTTTTTCAAGTTTCATTGAAAGTCTCAATTTTTTTATTTAGCCTCATCCTAGGATCCACCCTTATCCATCCTGGGAATTATTGCTGTTGAGTTTTCTTTGTTTAAATTGGTAACTTACCTGGAAGTATTCTATGAAATCTCTCTCCCTAGCAATATGCAGATACTGATATCTCTGTGAAAATTTTTGTTTGTTTTTATTTTTAATTCTGGCTTTCTGAGTGTATGCCACATCAGCACAGCTTAGTGGTCAGCCAATGACTTATCAAATGATCTGTGCAAACTCCTTGAGCCAGCAAGACTTACACCATTTGCTGCTACATCTATGTGTGGATTGGAGGACACATCTAAATGTAAAAATCTTCCCTGGATTTTTTTTTTCTCCTGGCCTCTCTTGTGTTCCCTCCACATGGAAACCTCATCTCATGTTTAGACAAGAATATGTGGATAGCTGGGACTCTTGGGACTCACTCTTGTTTCTTCTCAGACTATGATCAGCCTGTAGAGGTGAAATTCCAGACCACCAGCATTACGTGTTAGGTGATACAGACTCATTGCAGCTGTGTCATTCCCTACATCTCTTGGTGAAATATCTGATGGGGTTGCTGGTCAGATGCTTGCCCCCACTGAGATTTCAACTTTAGATCACTTACAATGTTGGCTTTCACCATGAATTTGCTGCTGGGATGGCCACCATTTCCAGTGATGCCATGGACTTGGGGTTTCTTTGTTCCAAATCAAGGAAGTTCTCTTCTCCAGAACAAAGCTCCTGGGTTCCACATCTTGCATCATTCTTAAAAAAAATGCTGTGCTAATAGATCAGGGGAGGGATGGGAGCAGCCTTAGACAAATATGCTACAGAGTTCCAGTGTTCTTACTCCAGGTTGAATAGTTTTTCCTTACTCCAGGTTGAATAGCTTATCAAATTTAGTATAGTGTGAGTTAATCTCTGGGGTTCTAAAATTATGTTTTTGACAGTTTTGTACAATTTTGTCATTGATTTTGGAAGAGATAATTTGCTGAGCTTCTCACTTTATTATTATTACAGAAACATGACTCCATTAACAATTACATTTTACTATAATTAGTTCCCTTTTCCAACTTACTGCATTAAGCATACTCCAGGAAATAAGTTTTCACATTTGCTCTAATAATTTTAAAGAGTAAGAGAAACTTATTTGTTAGTTTATTCTAATCGCATTTGTGGCTAAAACAAAAACTTATATTCTGTTAAATTTGAAAGACTTCCAAAGTTCCATTTAGAGTTTCCTTTCAATGCCTGCCCCCCATTTTTAAAAAAGACCGATTGAAGTATAATAGAACTGCTGAGAAGATTTGCTATAATCTTTTTTTTTTTTTTGCCCAATTTTGCAGTCCAAGTAAAGCTACTTTAAAGTCCTTTTACATTCCTGAATAAAGATGAACTGATTAAGAAAAGCCATGAAGAGAGTCACACTGCTGGCTTAAAGTGGCTGATGGAAGCCTGTCTGTGCAGGATCTTACAGAGAAGCTCACTTCTTCCAGCTTCAACTGGGAGCAGAGTCTGTGCATGGAAGGATGATCTCTATTAAAAGGCCCATCCTAAGTTATGGGCACACCATGGATCAGGGCATATTTTTAAAATTTTGAAAGCTAATCCTTTGTGTTTCTATTCAAGATACTATATACAAATTTTAAGTCACTTAGATACACTTTTGAAATCAAGTTCTGAAGGAAATACTTATTATGCTAAAATGCATACTTTTGTTAATTCAATTGAAACATTTGAAAATGCATGCATTCACTATATAGAAAAGAAGTCATATCATACAATATGCTGGAAAGAAAAAATAATTTCCTTATGAATCTTATTTGGAATTTCAAAGCTTCAGGCATCATCTATTTATATATAACTTTATGGCTGAATTCATCGTTTAGAAGGTATAAGGAAGCATCAATAAATCCCTGGGATAGAATACAGAATATTTCCTAATATGCAGATCTAAATGCTCATTTGAAACAAATGTTTGTGGTATTGTCTTTCTGTGTCTCTATCTTCAGTTCAGGCTTTAAAATAGGCATTAATTAGATATTGCTGATAAGGTACATAAGATTCAAAACTAAAAACATATTATCAAACCGTTCACCATTATATCCCCCTGAAAGAACAAAATGCTCAAATTCACTGACTGTATAATCCCCAGATTAAAAAATTATGTTATATTTCTCAAAATTGCTGTAAGAGTTATCTTTTAAAAATATTTTTCACCTGAAAATCTCGCCAACAGTTATTTCATCAAACCCAGTTCATTTTTTATTTGTTCTTAAAAGTCACTTTATTAAGATATGATTAGCATTTAAAAAGCTATACATAGTTAATGTTTAACACTTGATGAGTTTACAGAAAAGTCCACACCCATGATATCATCACCACATTTTATGTCATGAACCTATCCACCACCCCCAAAAGTTTCCTACCACCCTCTTTATTTATTGTTATTGTTTAATTTTGTGTGTGTTTAAGAACACTACATCAGATCCATCCATGTAGCAGTTTTTAAGTATACGGGGCAGTATTATTATCTACAGCCACTAACTTGTACAGTGGATTTCTAATTTTAGTATATGTGCTGCCAAAGCGAGCACTGTACAGTGGATCTCTAGACCGTTTTATTTTTTATAATAGAAACTCTGTACCCTCTGACTGATACTTCCTCTCTTCCTCTTTCCCTCTGCTTCTGGCAACAACCTTCTACTCTCTGCCTCAATGAGGTTGATTTAGATTTATTATTTAAGAGGTATCATGTAGTATTTGTCCTTCTATGACTGGCTGATTTCACCTGGCATAATGCTCTCCAGCTTCATCAGTGTTGTTTCAAGTAACAAGATTTTCTAATTTTTTTAAGACTAAATAATATTGCATTATGCAGATATACTATTTGTTACTATCCATTCACCCATGTATGGGCTGTAGGTTGCTCACACATCTAGGCTACTGTGAATAACATGCTGAAGAACATGGAAGTGCAGATATCTCTTTGAGATTCTGATTTCAACTCCTTTGGGTATATGCAGAGCGGCAGGATTTCTGGATGATACGGTTCTATTTTCAGTTTTTTGAGGAACCTCCATATTGTTTTCCTTACTGGTGTGTGAAGTTACATTCCCACCAACAGTGTACAAGGATCTCCTTTTCTCCATATCCCTTTCGATATTTGCTGTCGTATTTGCTACTTTAACAATAGCCATTCTAACAGGTGTAAGCCAATATCTCACAGTGGACAAACTTAATTTTTCAAGGGGCAAAATTCCAAATAAGTTTTATTGGAATCACTTATAGAATGTGAACTAAAATTTCAACGCTGATCTTTAGCCAATATTTTGGTTGTTTTTTTTCTTTATGGATACTTTCTGCTTCTCACAAAAGGGGGGAGTCCATTTTATTTTGTTTTATAAATGAGTTAAATTCTAAACCACATGAACATTAAGGAGAAAAATACATAGATAATCAAATTGGATATTTGCATGTATTTAAATCTGGTTGGCCGAAATGAAATACTATAAGCCGGGTAGCTTATAAAAGCCAAATTTTACCTCTCATAGTTGAGAAGGGAGGTTGGGACATCCAAGGTCAAGGTACCAGCAGATCCAGTGTCTGGGGGGCCCATTTCCTGCTTCCTTGGTAGTACCTTCTCCCTGTGTCCTCACATGGTGGAAGGAGCAAGGCAGCTCTTTGGGGCCTCTTTAAAAGATCACTAACCTCATTCTCATGGGCTCCTTCTTCGTAAACTAATGACTTCCAAAAAGGCTCCACCATTTTGAGAATCAAAGTTTCAACATACACATTTCTGTGTGAAACAAATATTCAGACCATAGCAGCATCCATACTTAATTTCTCTGTTAATACTTTTATTATTTCTATTATTTTATTCCCATACAAGCTAATTTCAATAAACAAAATTCATCTGACACAAGATCATCCTCTTCAGTAGGTAATAAAAGGCCGCCACAGCATTTTAGAAAGTATTACATGACTGGGACCTGTATAAGGAAATTCATTTATTTAAGCCTGTTCAGTGCCTATGTTTACCTACTATTTATTAGATGTGAAAGACACTCTGCTCAGTGTTTGGAATGGAGAAATACATGAAATGTGGAACCTGCCCACAAGAACGTGAAGGTGTGGCAAGGGAAAAAAAAGCATATTAGCATTTATACTGGGGCACGTGAGGCAGTTGCCTTCGTGCCCTAGTAAAAGCACACTTGGAACTCTAGTCAAGCAAGGGGAAGAGATATCTGTTTCAGTGTCCCAGAGGAGGAGCGCCTGGTGATGACCACGGAGAGGCACTCATGTGGTTTCGAAAAAATAAGTGGTCTAAGTGGAAACAAATGTTAGCGCAAATATGTAAAACGACCTCACACTTTTAGAAAATTGCAAGTGGTTCCTCTTTTAGAGAGGGTGTTGGAGAAAGAGAAGAGCAGAAAGGTGAGTAGGGCTTGGGCCAGGAAGGTGCTTTTCACACATTCAGAGTCCAACCAACACCTTGAGGGTAATATGAGATGTATTAAAGGATTCTAATGGGGGAGAAGAACATGATGGCATTTGCCTTGTAGAATGGCACTGGGGACATGAAACACTCTCACGGGCAGGAAACTAGAGGCACATTAGGGTGAGACAGCTCAGTGGACTCTGCAGACAAGTGTGTGGCATCAACCAAAGCAGTGCCCATGGGCATCAAGGTGGGGGATAAAACTTAAAGGTGCTTTTAATTTAGAATTGCCAGGTTGATGATCATGTTAGGAAGTTGAGAAGGACACTCTGATCAAGGTAACATTCATATTTCTCTTTCAGCACCTACTGGGTAGAAAAGCATGCCATTGCAGAGTTGATGAATATACTTAGGACCACCAGGAGGTCTGCAGAGAGTGCAGTTGCACTGTGAAGGGTAAAAAGTAGTAAGCTCAAGATGTGTTCAGCAATAGAAATACTAAGCTGTAGGAGGTTCTGAGGGAGATTTTAAAGAAAAGAACCAGAATTCGTGATAACATCTTGGTGAATGAGAAGTTGATGATTCCACCAGAATGCAGGAATAGCCAACCACACCTAGAAAGATGGATATTCAAAGGAAAACACTGGAGAAAAGTAATATTTGTTGTAGGTGGTTTCAAATGTAGCCCCAGTGATATTTATGGCTTTGTATGATGCCCTCCCCATGTGTAACTTGCTTCTTACCAATAGAGGATGGCAAGACTTAGGAGATGTCACATTGAGACAGGAATAACACTGGGTGGGCAGAGGAGGATGGAAATACCCAAACAGCAGATGAAACAAGAGCTAGCAAAGAAATCACAGGATAACAGAAAACCCAAAATGAGAGAAGGAAAATGTCCAAAACCCCAGTCAGGGTGACATGTCCATAACTCTTCCAGGCAAATCCACATAAGGGAGAAAGGGGGCAACAACTAGAGGTCCCCCAGACTTCTTTCTTTTCCAGAATACCTAATGATTATCGTATCCCCTAATTCAAAGAAACACCCATGAAATAAGAATGCTGGGTGATCATATGAGAAACAGAATAATATCAAGCGTAATTTTACATAACAGCAAGGAAGGACATGGATGAGCCTGGACTGATGAGACCCTCACAGGCAGGATGGGGGCTGGGCTGGTTGAGACGGGTTAGTTCCAACATGGCACTGAAATTGACCCATGCCCTATCCCAGAGGTAATGACATGCTCAATATAATCCTAAATCCCATGTCCACCAGTGCCATGACAGATGTGAGCATGCCTGTATTTAGAATGAAAATGAGTGGTACCCTAATTCTAAGAAATGTTCACCTTTTTCCGAGGAGACCCCGTAATTATCCTACCCCCTCATGAGACGAGCCCATACAATTAGAAACCCAAACTCCATTATGCATGGCTTACTTTCCTGTGTATGCCCGCACTCCCACTCTTGGGTGTGTCCTTTCACCTTGCAATAAAAGCTTCTTGCCTTTTACTTCAATCTGATTCATCCCAAATTCTCTCTCACGGTGGTGTCAACAACCTGGATATTGGCTGGAGCTAGGGTCCCACTGGCATCTGGAGACCCTCATCAAGCCCCTGACAGCAGCACCCCTGACTGAGTAATGAATCAGAGTGGCCGTCCCTCACCTACTTGGCTTGAACACTGTAATAAGGCAGGTATCATGTTGGAGAGGGCCATGGGGCAAAGGACTGAGGGTGGTCTTCAGCCAGCTTCCACCTAGACGCTGAGACATCCAGTCCAACAGCCAGCAAGGACCTGAATTCTGCTAACAGCCATTTCAGAGCTGCAGGGCAGATTCCGCCACATCTGAGCCTTCTCAGCTGCCGCTGACATCTCACTCTGTGGTCTTGTGGGAAAGTCAGAGAGAAACTCAGTGAGGTACTGCCCAGGTTCCTCACCCACAGTATACAAAGTAACACGTTTGTTATTTTAGGCTGCAAAGTTTTGGGCTGATCGGTTATGCCTCAGTATATAAATAGTAAGGTTATTTAATTTAACAAAAATAGGAAATAACATATTTCAATACTTTTTAAAAGAATGAACAGAAAAAGAACAAGAGAAACGTGACTGGGCACATTCTTAGCAACATGATGGAAGGAGAAAGGAATAGGATAATATCAGAGGTAAGTCACGAGAATGAGGACTGAACATTTCCTGATTAACACCAAGATGAATACGTTACTTCCTCTGAATATATTAAACTTGAATATATTAAAGTTTCTTCCTTTGACGGTTGTGGTTGTCTTACCAAAAGGAAGAACAAGGTTGTGGCAAAATAAGGAATAAGAAAGAACAAGGGCGTGGAAACAGGAAACTGGGGCCAGGACCGAGAGCAGCAGGTGGAGGGTTCGTTAGGCAGGCAATAGCGAACTCTCTGGGATGTCTCAAGTCAGGAATGACTTTACTGTATTTATTGGTTCAAAGAACAGTGTTAGAGAGTGTATGAGTTCGAAAACGTTAATTAAGGAAAAAATTAAAATTGCTGAAGCAGACCCGTTAGGTGGAATGGAGAAGCCTTGTAGATCTATCTGGAAAAATGAACCATGGAGAGTCCCAAAGTTATGACCCACACTGAGTCCTCATAGGCTGTCCCGTGGGAGGCTGTTGTGCCTCTGTGGTGTTTATCGTCCATCAGGTTCTCCAGAAACACAACGCACAGAGGGCAGTGGATGGGATGCCAACTACAACAGTCAGAATATGGCGCTAAAGGAACAGAGTGGCACTGCCCTCCATGGATTTGTCCCTTTCATGCTGCCTGTTTAGCCCTTGATTCTCTTGATTCTTGGTTGCTTTAAGAAATGGTTGCTCAGTATGATTCCTTTTCAGATTTTTTTCCTGCCTTCATTCTTTTATGTCAGATAGTCCAACTACAGTTTCTAGAAAAAGATACGTTTTTCATAAAATTGATGTAATTAAAAATTAATGTTACCATTATTAGAATTTTAAAACAGCATGTGCTTCCAATCTACATTTGTGATAAAACTGGTTTTATGATTTCTGGTTTGTTTTTTCCTCTAACAATGGTTATAAAATTAAAGAAAAAAAATTAGGAAGCTTTAACTTACTGGATTTGTTCTGATTTGCATGCAATGCTTTGCAAAAATAAGTAGATATTTATTTCTGCAGTTAACAATCCATTTATCTTAAAATTTTAGAGGGTATCATGAAGGAAGCATGCATACGTGTGACCCACAGGGCCAGTGGTTCTTTGACATCAAGTTGATTTTTCTGAACCCACAGCGTGATATTCTAGCACTTAATTTAGAAATGCAGCTTAAATCACAGAAGCCATAATATGTCAAATGATCCCACACTCGCAGGGGGAAACAGTAAGTAATGAAAAAGCTATGATTGCTTTTCTGTCCCTCCAAATGACAGTTATCACCTCAATGACCTGCTCCGGGCGGACCAGTCTAAACCTGACACACTAAGGGATAACGTCATCTAACAGGGTAGTTACAAAAATCAATACAAAACCCATTTCAGAGATACTCTGTGTAAGAATCCTGGTGTAATGTTCATTTATTGAATAGGCCTGGGGAAAAAAACACAACAACTTTTCTGATATATATGCCTTACCTCCCAAGCAAAGGAATTCTGTAGGTAAGCAATAATTGTATTTTTCAATCTATTACTTAGACTTGCCATGGCTCAGGCTGGAATCTAATATATGGGTGATGGCTATAACTCAATTACCAGGCCTCCACAGAGTCCTGGTGTATTCAAAGAGTAAAGACACAGAACAGGACTGCTCCTGAGCTTCTCTTGGCGAATGCATGTGCCTGTGTGTGCCAGTGTGTATGCGAGTGTGTGTGTGCACCCTTCTTTACACGCTCCCCTTGTTGCCTTTTTGACTACTAAGGAATTGGAATATTTAGATTATTACATTAAACTAATATAATTTCCTTGGATTCCTTGCTCTTAACTTCTTGCCCTATGCATGTTAGATCTACAATGATAACTTCATTCCTGTTGAATAAACAGATGTGCAGAGGCCATGACTGGTTGGGAGGGTTCTATTAAATGCCGGAGGCTGACAGCCCCAGCCGAGGGCAGCCACGGCCTCTCCCACTTGCACAACGGCATGAGAACAGCTAGGACAGAACTCCAGGCTTGGTAAACCTTGGGCTCAGACAGAGCAGCAATCACGAGAAACAGCTGAAAAATGGCACGTAGTGGGGACGCCCTCGACAACAACTTGCAAAGAAATATTCTGACAGCTGGTAAAAAGATTTTAGCTCAAATTAGTTCTACTCCTGGGAAATGCTAATGAAACCTGTTAAATCAACCTACACGCCAGAAGTCCAATCATCTTAACCTTCACACTTTATGACCATCACACAGTTTCATTACCTAGACGTTCTGATTCTAAATGAAGAGCCATCATGACATTCCTCAAATCACGGAATATTAACACGAGCATTGTATGGTCAGGGTAATGCATTTTCAGATTCTTTATGCTAATTTCATAGGGCTAATATTCATTGACAATACTGCTTATTAAACCTAGTAATGAATTGAACTTTAATTATTTTTAGCTTCTGTATAATTTTCTAAATAGGTATTTATGAAATGACCTAGAAAGCCTTATTATGACAGCTCTTGCTTGCTTGTTCAACAGGTTCCAAAATTTGGCTGATATTTTGGCTGCCATCCAAACATTATCTGAATGTGGTTATTGGACCCAGAGTCACATTCAGATGTCTCATCTTACTCCAGTCAATTATAATCTGGATAGTTGTGACGAAGTCCCCACACGGGCAACAGACAACCAGAGATGCATGCCTGCATGGAAAATCATAAGGTGAAAGCAGAATCCTATTCTCATGTAAAAGCCAATTTTCTGTTATTACCGTGTTTGACACAATAATAACCTTCTCTTTAAGCTTCAGCGTGCTGCCCTGATTTCCTGAAGATTAACTTTGGATATCATTATTCTTTTAGTTTTGCTGCTTGAAAGACAGACAGATTCTGGAGCCAGTTCAAATTATGGCTTCCACACACATTGCACAATGGGAAAATTAACCTCAGTTCTCTCTCTTAAAATGGGATCAAAATAGCACTCAACTCACGGAGTTAATGTGAGTCTCAACTGAGTTAGCATGTGCAACACATTAAAGTCAGCATCTCCAACAGCACAACTCATTGCTATTTCAGATAAAATATGAGATATTATCTTCTTAAAGAAGCTTTTAAAAAACAAACAAACAAAAACAAAAACCAGTTACCTGAACTGCATAAGCATCTATTTCTTGGTATACATGACGAACCAATAGGCTATGTGTTTAACTGTCAAGATCCCATCTAGGAGACAAGATGAGGAAGAATTAGAGTGTACGGCAAGAAGTACAGGTGGCTGCCTGCGTCCCTGACTGCAGTGGCTAATTCTATAGGCTGCCTCAGCTCCAGCATGTAACCCAGTTATCCAGAACCTCTGTGAACATCCTTTTTTAGCCTCCAGAATTGGCATAACAAAACCCATGGGGGCTGAACTTTGGACCACTGTACTTGTGGAATTGGATTTTTTGCACTACTCTTACTGTTATTGATAAAATATTTTTCATAGGTTTGATAGTGCAAACTAGAGGAAAATGGGTAGCTCAGGATTGATCTAAAGTAGAATATGACCCAACTCTCACATTTAGATCAAGTTACTTAGGTATTTTTTCTTTAAAGATACATGAAATATATTCTGGGGTTATTTATTTTTGCAAGAAAGAATTACCTTTGGACATGGAAATCAGCAAAAAGAGAATGGGTGGCTCAGGATTGATATAAAATAGAATGTGACCAAATTTGCATATTTAGAATCTTCTAATTACTTAGGTATTTTGTCTTTAAAGCTACATGAAATATATTCTGGAGTGATTTATTTATACAGGAAAGAATTATCTTTGGAAACGGAAGTCAAAGCAATCCAGATTGCAACTTTACAGTCTACCACATCCTATGGATCAATAGTCAAACTAAGTTAACACTGCATGACACTTTGCAAACACTTCTCTATTAGAAATACAAGTAATGCATGAAAATGCTGCTAACTTGTTTGGAAATACAGACAACATCATCTCTGGAGAACAGTCATACTTGTAAGCCTAAAAAATGATAAGTACTAGTTTACTGCAGTCAGTATATATGATTACTGGTTACTATTGTTTTTATAGAAACAATTCAAATTTTTACCAAAGTAATGAACTACAATTTTTGGGAATATTTTGTTCCCCCCCACAAAAATTATTGGTTTTAAAACCACCATGATCGTATATTTAAAAATCATTATGAAGAAGGCCAAATAGGCATTAGCATGATGGCAGCATTCACATAGTACAAAATGCCAGCTCTCTGGCTATTTACCCTTCAGGCTAACAGATGAGTGGCACATGGTCTCAGCATGTTTGACCCGGCAAGAACACAGTGCAGAAAGACAAAACATCATCTTCCAGGTAACTGTTTGTGATACTATTTGCCTAATGATGCTGTTTAAACATGACATGCTTCAGTTTGAGACTATTTAAAGAAATAAATATGCATGTTATAAATGCAATAAAATGATGCTTATAGCGCATTGGGAATGTAGTGTGGTATTTAAAGAGGCTTATCCTGGCAGTACTCAGGGGTTGCAGCAGACACTCTTGGTCCCCTCTCCAAAGGCCCTATAACCCACAGAATGGTCAGGGTTCAATGCCAGATGCTTCTGTGAAGTTCTGGACTTTCCTCCATTCTCAAAGTTAACTTGGCTTTTTTTGGGTTACTCATAATTGTTTCATACTTATGACTTTGAAACAAGAGAAGTCGTGGCTATTTCAAAGTATCCTTCAGCCATGTTATCTGGGGAATGCCCTGCATTCACTCAAGAGACTTACTTGATCAGTGGAGCATAAGAATTAAAGTCAGTTGATCATCACTCCAGCTCTGGAAAATTCTTAGAGGAACACTGCCAAGGTTTCTACCTGTCTGGCTCCATTTCAAAGTATGATTTTAATATTAGGAAATGCTTAAAAATAAGAGAAATAAACTCTCATCTTGCCTTCTGCTTACTGAGAGACTTATGGGAAAAATACATAAACACAAATGTCATGTCTTAAGGCACCAGAAAAAGCTGTCATTTTAGATGTTTACTTTGAATCTCTAAAGCCAAGAAAGGTCAACAAAAGGAATAATTTTCTTCCTTAATATGACCCTGAGATATGTTTGTAGTAATTAACACTGGTCCTTGGAAAAAAAGGGTGTGAGCACAGCTCACCATTACAAGCTCTTATTCTTGACCTTAGATGATCCAATAAACAGGAAGAACAGTTGCTAAATGTTGTATTTTGTAATTTAAGTATTATGCTACACTTGGAGGATTTAATGCCAGTTGGAATTCTATCCTTCAATTTCATTCTGTTTTACCCTCCTGGGTAACTCATACTTTAAGAAAAAGTCATCCGCTTGCCTTCCTCAGCTCAGTACACAGCACCATCACCCACGTGGTGGCTCAAGACAATCATCGAGGAATCGTTTTTGATTCTACTCCTTCTGTCTTTCCCTGCAAGCACTGCCCTTCCTAGTCCATTAGCCTTACTGATGCAATGTGTGACAGAGTGCACATTTATCCAATAGTCAATGAATCAATTAGCTCCTGGGGCTTTCAGTGATGGAGCTGGAAAAACAGATGACAGTTTAAGCTCCTTCCCTAAGGAACATGGGGCTTTGTGCTGTGGAGACTTAAAGCAGGTTACGAGCAAGAGGAGTTAAGACTGAAGGGCGGGTCCTGTCCAGCTGCTTGTAAAAATAGCCCTGTTCATAGGCAGCCTGAATTCCAGAAACCTTCTAAACCACTGTACTCACCTTCAGGCCTTCATCAAATTCCCATCACTCATACACCTTGTAGGTGGTGCTGTGAGAAATTAGGGAGATGCTTAGAGCAGAGTGTCGGGACAAATGTCCTCTCCTGGATGTCATGAGGACACAGAAACAGGCTGTGAAAGGGCTGTGGTCATGGTTTCCTGGTATGGATAAGAAGCCATAAGTGGCAGGGAGGCTGGCTCTGTGCAGAGTAGCTGGATAGGAAACTGAACAGCATGGAGGTAGCCTGTGCAAAAAGCCGTGTGCTCAAAGAAGCACGTGCATGCACACACACACATACACACGTGCACACATACACATGCACAAATGCAAACCCACACAACAAACACAGCACACACGAACACATATAACACATATACACACAAACATACACAACACACACACAAACACAACACACACACCAAACGCAACACAAACACAAGCACACACACAAAACACACAAAGACACAATACATATACACACAGATCAAACAACACACACAAGAACACACAGAAACAACACACATACAAACACACAAACACAACACACACAACACACACTCAAAACACACACAAACACACACAACAAACACACAACACACACATGCATCCACGTGGCAGGCAGACACAGGCAGTGCAGAGCAGCCTGGCCGATTTTGATGTGACTAATATTTTAGGAGGGATCAATCAATACTTGCATTTTTTGGTTACTAGCAAACTATAGTGTTTGGCTAGGGGCCGAAGTATCTGGTTTTTTTAGCCTTTGGAGAAGATATGACCCTTTTACTCTGTAGTATTGGAATCCCAAATCACCATGTCCCTGTTCTCTAGGTCAGAGAAGAACCAGGAAAGAGAGAAGCTTCTGGCACAACTTTGCCAAGGTGCCAGCTGGAGTCGTGTTGTTGACTATTCCCACTGTTCTTGTACCTTTCTTCAACTTTAATGTTGATATTACTTAGACTTAATGCTTCCAGTCCTATAACATACTTTATAAATATTCAAGGTGTGTGGTGGACTTTGACTCTTGCTTAAACTTAGACCCCAATTTGCCTTCTAGGAAAAGGTTTGACCCTTCTGAGTGAAAGATGAGGTGCAGAGGACAGGCCTGCATTGCCTTTTTAGAAACCCTTTGAAACTGCAAGGAGCCATCCCGGGTGATGAGGACCTGCCAGGGGGTAAACTGGGTGCTTTCCACAGTCAGGGCTGGCACGTCCCAGCACATGCACTGCCTGGTACTCACCGCAAGACGAGGGCATGCCTCGGTAATCGCGTGGAAAGTGTTTTGATCTCCTATGTTATTTATTTCCTGTAGTCAGTTCAGATTGTCACTTGGTATTATTTCATAGTGACTTATGGTGAGTTAAACTAACAAAATGAAGTTTCCAGAACTCTATTTCTTAGAGGTTTTATTTATCTGTGAAGTTTTAATCAATGATTGCATTTGTTACTCTAAATAGAAAAAGTAAAACTTCTGTGATCTCTAAAATTATAGATTATCAGAGAAAATGCACTTCACTCTTGCAGGTTTCTTGTTGTATTTATTTTCAAAAACTATTTCTGATTTATTATCATTATTATTTTATTTTTAGAGACAGGGTCTTACTGTGTCACTCAGGTTGAAGTTCTGCGGTGCAATCAAGAATCACTGCAGCCTCAAAATCCCAGGCTCAAGTGATCCTCCCACCTCTGCCTCTCAAGTAGTTAGAACCACAGGTGCACCCACCATACCCAGCTCTCTCTCTCTCTCTCTCTCTCTATATATATATATATATATATATATTTTATAGAGAGATGAAGTCTCACCTTGTTACACAGGCTCTTGTTGAACTCCTGAGCTCAAGCAATCGTCCATCTTCTACCTTCCAAAGTGCTAGGATTACGGGCATAAGCCACTGTGTCCGACTCTGATTTGATTTAGGATTTATATTAAGTTCATGTGTATATATACACACACACACAAATTATCCATTATTAAATTAAGAAGCAGTGCTATTACCCAAGTCAGAGATATAGAATGATAACAGATCTTTAAGTCCATGATTAGGTTTGGGACAATGTGATTTGACCCATATCTGAAACAATGAAAGATTAATTCCTATGCTGGGAAATGCTGAAGAGGCCCTACATTGAAAATATAACTCATTATTTTTAAGTAGGAAGAGACATATAGAAAATTATTTAAAAGATAGATGTTAAAAATACAACTCACTTTTCTTTGCTAACTGCATTATATTAATATGCCAGAAAACACACACACACACACACAGAGCCCAAGACAGGGCCAAAAAAGTCATTTGTTAACATATATTTTGTTAAGACAACAAGCTCTCCATATTTCTACCCCGATTCCCCGTGGGAGTCTTCAGTCCACAGAATGATCCTAATTGAATTTTCCCTGCTTAAATGGAGTCTGCCCTGATGTGAACTTGCTTTGAACATGGTGACAGGATGGGACATCTCAGAGCCTCAGTTCCCTGAGACCTAGGGCCTTCCTTCTATTACCTCCATTATCTAAACAAATAACCTTGGACAAATCAATTTACATTAATCCAACCTTGTGGTATGCAACTCCCTAGCTCCTTCAAAATGTCTCAATCAAGATTTAAATGAACTTGCTTAATATTTAGCTATAAGAGAACTTAATCTCCTACATAAAACTCAAGTCCATTGAACATGATCTGCAAATAAAAAATTCAGTATAAAAGAGTTAAAAATCTAAATGGAAAAAATAGAGATTGCGTAAAATTAAACTTTATGTTTAGAAGAGTAGAATTCAAAATGTCTTCATTTGAAAACATAAGCCAAAAGAGACAATGGCCTTCTAAAATAGTCAGAAGCATTCTTCGTCATACATCGAAAGCAGCCCTTTAGTTTACAGGTAATTTTCTTACATTTGTTGATGCTCGTGTCTGATTATGCTTAGCATTAGTACAGTAAAATCTTGGGACATGTGGCAGCTTTGGATCTTGTTCAGAAATAGTCACCTTCTCACCCCTTCCAAGCTTCAAGTTTTTGTTTTTGGTTTCGTTTTTTTAGCTTTGCCATGTGCTTTGCATCGCCTCTGAGTGGAGAACATGCCTTCCTTTTCTTGGTCCAGCTTGTGACTTGCTTGGGCCGGTGGGATGTGAGTGGAGTCAATGCAGGTGGATGCCATTGTCATAAGAAAAGCATGGTGCCCCTGACATCCTTTCAGCCTCTGCCCACAATGGAGATATTCGAAACAAATCTAAACCAGATGCCCAGGGAAATTCCAGATCCAGCTGATGCACAGAAGATTTAACCAGCTGAGTCCAGCCTATATCAACCCTCCCCCAGGAAAAAAGTAATAATTGCTGCTTAAGCCAATGAGTTTGGGGGAGGGGTAGTTCAGCAGAAAGGGCTAACCAATTAGGGCAGGTGCGCTGCGCGCTGATGAGCAGCCCCATTATCTTCATGCCACTAAGTCTCAGCCTTTCCTAGTCACACGCCCTCCTTTGACTATACTCATACTCATCCTGTCTGGTGATTTAGCGATAGCCTGAATCAGGGATTCTGAATAACAAGTCTAAAACAAAGGATACAACTTCAAGAAAAAAATAATGTTTATGGGGAAGGTTTGAACTCATTTAGGATCTTAACACTGCAGTTAGTGACTTTTATGTTAGGTGTTGGCTAATGAAATAAAGCTCATACAAGTGTGGAAAGAGAGCACCTGCCATTCTTGCCATGAGGCTTCCAGGACATGCTCTGGCATATTCAGGCTTTGTGGTTCTAATTCGGGGAAGAATAGCATACTAGAGGTGGGTGGTCCCGTCTTATTTCCCCTATTTCTTCAGGGGAGGCTCTTTTATCCCCATGTCATGCCATGCTATATAACATACATTCGCTCAAAAAGCAGTGGGTGCACACTTAGGCAGACATAAAGGACAACCAGTTACAAGCCTTGTTTTCCAAGACTTTTAAGAGTCTAATAAAAATGATCTGGACAGAGAGACAGTTAACTGTAATTTGAATGAGAAATACAAGTCACAATAACACAGTAAGGACATAAGACAATCTCCAAGGGCTTATGATATGTTGGGCACTGTGTTAAATGTCTTATATACCCTGTCTAAGTGAATTATCATAAGAATGATCTAAGTTAGACATTACTGTAGTCCATTTAGAGTTAGAAAATGAAAGTGCCTACAGTCTAAGCAACTTATCTACACTGACTGAATGGCAGATTGTTGATATGAATTTAAACCAAGATCTTTCTGACAACAAAGTGCCTGCTTGAACCTCACGGTTGCTTCCCATTGATGTTCTCTGATAGAATGTGATAGAACTGAGACAGAGACAGGATTATATCCGCCAGGGTGAACTCAAGCAATACTTCACAGCCAATGGGCCATGGTGCTGATCCTAGAGAGAAGTCCTAAAGTTTGACAAAATAGATGGAAGAGATTAGGTTAACTCATTAGAAGAATTTCGCTGATAGCAGCAGAAAGGGAAACAGTAAAGCAATGGAATTGGACTGGGGAAAGAAATTGACACAGGAGGTGGGAGGCACTAAGGCACACTTGGAGTTTTCATGTCACGTGGTCCCCGTGGGCCAGCCCTGACAGTACTGCTCCGTAACGTGCACAAGTTGGGTGTTTCTGCTCTACATATGTGGTAATTTTTATGTTTCATACTTTTAATTTTCTTCAAATATTTGGGGTCTGTGTGTCTGTATGTGCATGTGTGTCTGTGTGTGTGTGCTTATGCCTCTGTCTGCTAATAAAACATCACTTTTAATTTAGGCTTCCTTTATAATATTTTAAGTACAGTGACACTAAGCAAGTCATTAGAAATATGAAACTTCTTTCAAGTGTTTAGATGCATGCTTGTGTATAGTCTTTTATTTGCTTCCTCAATTACTACTTTTTATGTCTTATTATCCATTGTGTGAAAATGTACGTTTTCTAACATACAAGTATTCTATTGTAACTTACAATAGAATTTGGCTCAAGATGACTAAAGTTTACACTGGAAACTTCCCTATGTTTGAAATGTTCTCTACCATTTTTCTTGCATGTTGATTTCTGTGATCAAAAGTGAGAAAGCGCATGTCCTGGTTCTGTGGGACAGAGGGAAGAGCCTGTTCTTGTACCAACATCGTCCTGTTATGATATGTTGGGCGCTGTGTTAAATGTTGTATGTACCCTGTGTCAGTGAATCATCCCTATGCACTTGTCTCTGTCATCAATTCCACAAGTATTTAAAACAAGAAGCGGCTGCTACCTTGAATGATCCTGAGGCCAAGGTTCCACAAAGCAGTGTGGCCCAGGATGGTCCACCATGACCACTGCTGGGGAGAGCTGGCTCAGGCAGCCCATGTCACCTGGGTGACCCTGAGTGGTGAGGCTGGTCTCAGGCTGGATTGGAAAGAGCACTGGGGGAACAGAATGACCTGAGGCACCATTAGCTAACCACGAAGGAAGCTGAGCGTCTTCTGTGATGCTCAGGAGAGGCTGGGAAAGCCTTCAGGTGATGAATGGAAGGAGGGGTACAGGAAAGGCTTTCTTGAATTGGGTGAATAAAAGAGAAAGAAGACAGATGGGCTATGGCCATCAGAATGGGATTGATTCAGAAGCAACCAAAGCCTTGGGGCCAGGCTGAAACCAGTGGGAGGGTGATACTTGACACAGAAGCCAAAGAGGAGGTTGCCTCTACCCCGGACAGGGCAGGTGCTTGCTTGGGAGTGAACAGATGACCATTCCAGTGCAAATGCCTGTGCTGCCCAGAGAGCAACCCCAGCAGGGCATCTTGGTGACATAGTTGACAATAAAATTACCAAAAAGTGAGCATCTGCTTTTTCTGGTTTCTATTTTTAGATGGATCTCGCAAATTTAAATAACAATGCTGTAAAATCGATACCTAAAGCCTGCTTCACTGTATTTCAAATGAAATGTACTGATATCAGTAACCAGAGGATTAACTTACTTGGCGCAGTCACAAGACAAACCGTACATCTTAAAGGGAAAGAACTTTTAGCTGTGCTTTACGATAAAGATGGAAGCATGTGAATTTAACGCCCCAGCGTATTAATACACAGGGTGAGGGTCACTGAATGCACCTGCTGCCTTTCTTCTGAGAATCTCGCAACACTTCACAGAAAAGAGTTTCCTTTATCCTAGAAGTAAACCTTCTAAGTAGGCAAATTAGATTACTTCTGAGAAGCCCCGAGAATTTCACACGTGATTACTTTATCCTCAGCATCTCTGGCAGAAGCAGAGGTGAAGTGTAGAGCAGGCAGGGGAGGGCTTCCTTCTTCCTCTGACCGGATTTGAGGAGATTAGATGCTTGTGAATCCACACTTTTTTCATTAAGTAATTAGAGGGGTAAATAAGAATTACAAAAAAGATTTCTGACTACAAGCTCAGGCCAAAAGACTGTCATCAGTATTATTCCAACTTTAGTTAATTTGTAAAAAAAAAAAAAAAAAAAAAAAAAAAAAACAACCGAAATCTCAAGGGGCTGTTCTGAATACATGATAATATTTTAATAGCATGAATGTAATGACCACAATCTGCTTTAGTTCCCAGTGATACTTGACACATCCTTTAGTTTTCATGTTTTAGTCACAGGTTTCAGATTAATTGTTCATTCAGCATAATAGAGCTATAAAAATAATCCACTATGTATAATTGCAAGAAAATATTTTCTACTTCATAATAATCAAAAAAGCATTTAAAAGTTTAAAAAAATGTGATTTCTAAATGAAAAAATCCTAATTTTTCCCATTTTCTTCTTTGGTTCTCAGATTATAAAAATCAACATATTATAGAAGCTCTTAATCTTATATGATGATACTGTTTTAGACTTATTTTTCAACTTAAAAGGAAAATTTTGCTCTTCCTTGATGACTTCTTCCTTCCTTACTATATCACAACAACATTTTCCTCCTTTATACATCTGTGGAATTCAGCACTTCCCCTTTTATTCTCCCCAGCAAACAACTTGCCCCCTTCCTTCCCGGAAGTCCATCCTTCCTTGTGGATCTGATCCTTGCACCCTGGGAGAGCCTTTTCCGTTTTGAGTGGAAGTGTCCCCTCCTGGTGCCACGGCAGCTCCTCAGAGCGGTCAGAGTGAGCAGCTCTCTAAGGAGGCTGCTATAGCAAGTAGGGTAGCTTACAACAGCAGAAATCTATTTTCTCACAGTTCTGGAGGCCAGGTGTCCAAAATCAAGATGTCGGCAAGTTGGATCCTGCTGCAGGCTCTAAGGAATAAAGCTGGTGCCTCTCCCACCTTCCAGTGTCTGCGGCTGTCCTCGGTACCATGTCTTGCTTGAAGATGTACCCCTCCAGTACCTGCCTTCATCAGCACACGACATCATCCCAGTGTGTCTCTCTTTCCCTGTGTGTTCACATGTGCTATCTTGTGAGGTCACCAGTCATTAGATGTAGGACATGACCTCATCCAGGATGACCTCCTCTTACCTTGATGCCAGTGGCATCTGCATTGACCCTCTTTCCAAATAAGGTCACATGCACAGGTTCCAGAGAATAGGACGTGAGCATATCTTTAGGTGGTACACCATTCAACCTACGACAGGAAAAATAAGAAAAACCAGGCCATTTACAATGGAAAATTAGCAAATGACTTCACTGAATCAAGGGCATCTGAGTCAAAAAAGCAAACACTAATCCCTGGTTGAACTAGATATTTTCAAAGCAACCCCCAGAGGCAAAGACAGGCTTCTACCGTAAGTGAGCATCAAAAAGGAGGCTAGCAGAGGAAACCCAGACAGGTGGGCTTAGGGAAGATGTAGCATAAATGCCCCCGAAAGCAAAGCCCAGCCCAATTCATCTGCCTTCAGAGTTTTGAGAAATACCCTACTGTGTACTAGAATATTGGCCTGTGTAATACAAGTTAAAAGCAGAGCTCTCTGCTTACACTCCTGGTCTAGTTTTGGTTGCATAGTTGTTTTAATAAATTATCAAGCTTTCTAAAGTATATATTACAAAACATAGTCATTTTTTAAAAATCAATAAATGGTTTTGGACACCAGCAAAATGAAAACTGATATTCAACTTTCAGGATGCAGCGGCTATCTTCTGTGTTTCTCCCTGAATTGGGTTCCATTGGGTCACCCTGAGCAGACCTTCAGAATGGTGGGAAACACGGATTGCTGCACTTCCAGCCAGTCGTTGATGATCTTGTCTCTTTCATCCTTAAGCAGAAGTCTGGGAGACACACTCACAACTGGGGGGCATCCTGGCCTTAATCTCACCCCTCGGACTCCTGGCTTCATCGGTGCCCTGGGTGACAATATGGCAATGCAGATCCACACCTGGTGCCCATCTCTTATTTTCTCTCTCTGCCCTGGTTTAAATTGTTTGTATCTCCTGTTGTTTTACTTTTTTCTCATTCTCATAGTGTTTGAGTTTAGCTCACCAGCAAGCAACTCAACACTCGAAACTCAGCAATACAAAAATACAACAGGAAATAACTTTTAAGGTAAATAATGTGAAGTGTGTTCCCAAATTTCTCATTCAGTTTTTGCTGAATACATAACCTTTACATAACATAACATGTATGACAAAAATGCAGCTGCATCACCTGTGGGTTGAGGAAGAATATATTTGGGTCCTTCACCCTTCTAGGGCACTCACCTCTGAAAGAAGGAAAGACTGAAGGAGGTAAGGATTAATTACCAAATGTGTTATTTCCAAAAATCACTTCCTAGAAGTTTACCCAATATCTTTGTTCTGTGAAATTGAACAGCCAGCTCAGGCATTCAGCCCCAACATTGGCTTCTGCTGCTTTCTCCTCTGGTGCCCAAGAAGAGAAAGGAAACTGACTTTTACTGGTCAAGGAATGTGTGATTATTGGTTATTGGCTGTATATGGGTTTTCGTGCTTTGACCTTTGGTTGTAAAGTACACAGATATCACTTTTTTTTTTTTTGAGACAGGGTCTGGTTCTGTTGTCCAGGCTGGAGTGCAGTGGTGTCGTCTCACCTCAAGGCTCACTTCAACCTCTGTTTCCCAGGCTCAAGCAATTCTCATGCCTCATTGTTCCAAGTAGCTGGGGCTACAGACACACAGCACGATGCTTAGCTAATTTTTTGTATTTTCAATAAAGACGGAGTTTTACCATGTTGCCCAGGCTGGTCTCGAACTCCTGATCTCAGGAAATCTGCTCATCTTGGTCTCCCAAAGTTCTGGGATTATGAGGGTGAGCCATTGCACACAGCCCACATACCACTTTAAATAATGTAGGTGACAAATCTATTTTAATATCAGCAAACCATTACTTATTTCCTGGGAGCTTCCTCAGCGTTGCTTCCATCAACATTGTCCTATTTGGGCAGGCAGTGTATCGGGACTCTCAGTAATGGTGAAAGTCCAGCTCAGTGATGGGAGCTACTGTCTGATCTCCAGCAGGTACCGCGGACACCACAAGCATTCCCTTTACCTGATTCAAACCCCATCCAAATAATCAATGAAGCTCTGGTTCCTCTGGTTCCTCAGATTTGACAGCATGCTTGGGTCCATTTCTGACGGCATTCTCTTCACAGCAGAGATGAGAGAAACAAAGAATTTGAAACCCAACGATTTGGACCTCAATAAAAATGATACAGGGAGTGAAAGGAAAAGAACAGTATCATCCTTCCACTTGAAATAAGCACATTCTGCTCATGATCTTATCTCACAAGATTGTGCAGCTGTTAAGTAAATTTTGAGAATCTCTACTTAGGGCTTCTTGTATTAATCAAGAAAAATATGTTCAAATTGGATAAAAATATGATTGCCGCCAAAACTGACAAGAACATCTGGAGAAGGTTTTAGTTCTCTCCTGGAGGCACATGGCTTCAATATTAGCAGGCAGATGAAGGCTGAGAGAAATCAAAGGATGCAGAAAAATTAAAGACAGTCCCACGGAATGCCTTCTCCAGCATGTTTGCTCTAAACACCAAATCCTCGAGGGCAAGGACTGTATCTTGCTTATTTTGCAAACCCCTGTGCTGAGCTTGGGAGGGCACTTAGGTGGGACACATTCAAGATTGTTTAATAGATGGAATTAATAGGTATCTGTTTTCAGAAGACCATGAATAATAAGACAGCCACAGCTTTTACCTGTTCATTTCTTCAACAAATGTTAATTGAGCATCTCCTGAGTGTCTGGTCATGAATCCCCCCAGTGAGGAAAAAGGATTCCAGAAACCAAAAAGAAAAACCCTACTTGCATGAGACTTAGCTGGTGGGGGAGAGAAACAGAATAAGCATATCAGGAAAATGCACATTCTTATTGGGCAATGTTAAGAGTTTTAAGGACATTTCAGCGAGAATGGAGACTGAGTTATGAAAAGAGAATACAATTTTAAATACGCTGGAAAGGAGAAATCCCCAGAAGAAAGTGATATTTGAGCAACTTTTAAAACGTAGAGAAAGAGACAGCCACTTGTGCGGTGGGAAGGATAGGCCCACAGGATCCAGCCCGTGTGGTCTGGGACATGGCAGGGGACAGTGCGGTCGCCCCGGGCCTCCGTGGGAAGCAGCAGTGGGCGGGGCTGGAGCCCACCGCAGTCCTGAGGGCTGAGCAACCCAAGCTCAGGAAGTCCAAGCCTGTGCGCTGCGTCTCCCCCAACACCCGCCCCACACGCCGTCTTCTCCAGGTCAACTGATGCCAATTTTCCCTTCCAGTTGCCCGTGGCAGCCCTCTTGGCAGCATCTTCCCTTCTCCCACACTCACCTCTCAATCCTTAGATTAGGCTTCCCTTCAAATACATGCAGACTGCGGCCTCCTTCAGCCCCGCAGCTCGTCGGGACGCAGCCACCATCCTCTCCTGCTGCGCCACAGCAGCAGCCTCTGAACTGACCTCCGCCCCTGCCCTGGCCGCCACCCTCCATCTGCCTGGTCCCACAGACTCTCTTCTCTGAAAGGGACCCTCGGTAGAGTCAGTGAGGTCCTGCCAGGGCCAGGCTCCCAGGGCCATGGCTCCCAGTCCTCAGAGGAAAGCCAACTCCTACAGGGGCTTGCAAGGCTCTGTGTGCTGTGTCATCCATATCCATCGAGGTCACAGCAAGATTCAGAGGCCATGCTCAGACTCAAATAATTTGAGGAGAGTTTAATAAAAATGATTCTTTACGAAAGGCATGAGCAGAGGGGCGGGAATACTCCAGGGAACTGGGGAACGGCTGGGCTGGCAGTGGGTGTCTGATCGCTCGGGGCTGGGGCGGGAGTGGTAGAGATGGCTGCTGGGGAGAAGCCCTGAGCTGCACAGAGGGAGCAGGAAGGCGAGGGCCTCACAGGGCAACAGGAACCCGGAAGGATGCAGGGGCCGAGAAGCATTGACACTGCCGTGGGATTCAGCCCACGGGGCGCGGGCAGGCTGCAGAGTGCAGACCCCAGGCTCACGGTGACGACCGGCTCCCTGCATTTTCTCTTTGCTGTGCCTTTCTCTACTCTGCCCTTTATCAGTCTGCAGCAGCTTCACCAGCATCCTTGACTCCCTGGGCACCTGCCTCAGGGCCTTTGCACTGACCATTTGCTGGCCTGGGCATGCATCCTCCTGCCATCCTCAGGCCACCACCCCCTCCTTCCAGTCACCGCCGCTGCGGCCACCTCCCCAGGCAGGATCCCTCCACTTCAATACACAGAGTCTCCTCCTTCCTACTCAGCCCAGCCCCTCCCTTGCTCCCAGTTGCCTTTGGACACTAGTCAACCTCTGCAAAAAAAAATCCTACGAAATGTACTTACCAATTATATTGATTGTGGTACTAACGTTTTCCAGGGAAACAGAAATGCTAAGAAATATATATGTGTATATATATATATTTCATAACTGTAAGGTAAGTATATATGTATATTTAATATATTTAAAATGTAAAATATACGAGTACATATAAACATACACATACTAGTGTGCATCTGCCTGTGTGAGTGTATATGGGTGCAGTGTGTGAGCTAATTCCCTTTAATAATAAAAGGAGATTTATTATGAGGCACTGGCTCATGCAGTTCTGGAAAACAAGACCTGCAATTTACCTTCTGCAAGATGAACACCCAGGAAAGCCAGGATGTAAGTCTAGGCAAGTTCAAAGGTGCAGGAAACAGGAATGGGAATGATGTAACCCCCAGTGTGAGAAGACCTTGGTCCCAGCTGAAGCAGGCAGGAAGGAAGATAAGGGGCAAAGTCCTCCTTCCTCTCCACCTGTGTGTTCTGTTCATGCCTCCAGGGATGGGATGCGGCCGACCCACACTCGGAAGGCCAATCTACTGGCTGAGGTCAGAGGTCCAAACGCGGATCACCCAGAAACACCCTCACAGGCTGACACGAAGTGTAAGTTGATATCTGGGCACCCCCGATCCAGTCCAGATGATGGGTAAATTGATTGTCACAGTTGTGAGCCCTAAGCTAGGGTGTTTTCCACCAACTGATTCTGGGCACCTGGAGGGCAGTTGGCCACAGAGTGAGTGCCCACCTGACAACTATTGAGGGAATGGATGACAGGGGCTCTGACTAAGGTTACTCCTTTGGGACACAGTGAAGGTGCTGTCTAGCCCACTGGTTTAACAAGTATCTAAAATCCCAGATAAAATTAGAACAAATATCTCAGATTTCTCTGTACTCATAAAGCAGCCATTTTCCAAGTGTTAAAGTATTTGAGTAGTTTTATTAACAAACAGCAAACTTTAGTTGAATACAGGTCCAAAGAGCCTCATTAAATTTTAATCTCAAAATGAAATCATTAGGATGATAATCATTTTAGGGAATTGAAAGAGGCAGAACAATGGGCTCCCAAAGATGTCCATGCCCCAGGTCTCAAGACCTGTAACTGTTACCTTACATGGCAAGGAACTTCACAGATGTGAATGAGGAAAGCTCTTGAGATGGGGAGTGTATCCTGGCATCTTTGGGGCGGGGGGTCGGTAATGTAATTCCACAGAGGAAGAGGGTGAGATGAGAGGATGAAGGCCGAGGTCTGAGCTACATGGGGCCAGGAGACAAGGCCTCTAGAAGCTGGAAAGGGAACATGTTCTCCCCTAGTGCCTCCATAAGGAAGCAGCCCTGAAGGCCCCTGATATCCAGGGAGCCCAATGTGGACTTCTGAGCTACGTGACTGTAAGATGAGAAGTGGGTGCTGGTTTCAACCGAGTCTGTGGGAACACATTACAGCAACACAGGAAACTGGTACGGACAGGGGAGGGGAGCTATTCTGGCCTTGGGCAGTGTCTGTGATGCCAGAGTGTCCATCATCCTAGGGCTGGAATCCTCTGGTCTTGGATTCTGTGCGGATTTGATCAAATCTAGCAATCATTTGGACACATGAAAGCCTTGGAAGTCACACATCTAATTTTGCAATTTTAATGGAGATCTCAGGGGGCGAATAGTTTTAAAATTTCAGTATCCTTGCCTATAATTCTGACTCTGAAGTCATATTGATATACTTAAAAATCTGTCAATTTAAGAATAAGTTGATTTTATTTTTTTTTATTTTACCTTTCTGTTTTCAAAGAGAAAAAAGTTGATAAGATATAAATATATAAATATAGGTGTGCAACCACCACCAATTACTTAGTTAATTTGATTTTTGTTATCTTCTCAGTAGGTATGTGTATATGTATGTATAAGTGATATTATCATATAGACTATTAATCATTAGTAATTATTGCAATGAATGTATAGCTTTACTAATAATTCTAATTTTAGAAATAAAGGCCACTAAAGATATCTGCGAACGTTCTAAGGATCTGCCCACACACTTTAAATAATACTTCTATCATCATACATTTCAAATAATCACTTCATGATTGTAATTTTCTTTTGATATTCACCTCAATTTTAAGCTGGGAAAGACCTGCCTGTCACAGTTGATTTCTTGAACAAAAATGTCCATTTTGCATTAACTTAAACTTCCAGAATCATTTGGCTACTTTGGCTTTGATTTGGAGGGAGTGTGTATGGCTTCCCTTCTAACTCACCTAGTGGGGGCGATCTAAAACCAGGGTCAGAATTAAATTCAAATCCACTTCCCTGTTCTTTCTTCTTCTTATCACAAATGTCCTTTCACGCGGCCAATGGCTTTGCACAAAATGAGCTCACAATTTCATTCCTCTGCACATCTCTTACAGTTTTGTCCTTTTTTCTTTGGCATAGGTCAGAAGTGGGTGAACAGGATTGTCTATGAAAGTCCTGGTTTGGGGATGGTGCTGTAATATGCTGCTCAGTTGCATGAGTATTTTCTTTCAACTTGGGAGATTTGTTTACACAGAAAATGACCCAAAACTACCAAAAATGCCATTAAATTGAAACTTGAAATGAGTTATGTCACTTAAGATTGATAATTTCTGGTTGTTAATAAAGAATTTTCCCAGGTAGCTCATCTATATGTTAGGGGAGAGAAAAGCTCTTTGTAAAGTACAGTACAAGTTAATGCACATTCTTGAAGAGAAAACATCAGGACTGCAAACTTCATTCCCTGGGGTTAGAGGGCTAGAAGGGCACAGTAGAAATCAGGCTTAGTGACTTGGCTTGACTCAGATGAACACTTGTACCGGTTTACACATCTGGTAAAAAATGCATTTTTCGTTAATCCTCATATTTCTCTCTTAAATATGAGTGAGAGTCTCTTCGTCCCCTCCTTCTCTCTGTTTCTCTGTCCACCTCTCTGTGTCTGTCTCTTTTCTGTCTCTGTCTTTCCTTTTGTTGTTTCTCCCTCACTGATCACAGCTTCTCCGTCCTCTTTGATGGTGCCCAGGCCTCTTTCTTCTCTTACTCTTCTCAGACACTCACTATTGTGATGATCTCATTCTGGCTCATGGCTCAAAAATCATCTGAATGTTGGAAATTTTCAGATTCATGTCCCTGAACTCTGAACTCTTCTTTCTAGACACAGTGACATGCACACCCCAATGTCTCACTGACATCTCAAACCTAACACTTAAACCACTTAATTATTCAGCTAACTGTCCGTAAAGAGAAAGCGGAGTCAGCTCTGTGGCTCTTCTACAGCTGTGGACATCTGGTCTGCTCCAGCGTTGGGGAAGCAAGGCTCTCTGTACTGGTGCATCAATCTGTCTACTGCAAGGAAAGGAGAGTAGAAATTCATACAGGCTTGGAGGACTTCCACCTTCACTCATGGTGGCCATTATCTCTGCCAATTCCCCCCTGCCCCAAATCTAAAGTTCCTCCTTCAGAAAAATCAACTACTCTCCCCACCTACTCTGCTAATGAGGCTGCTACTACACAGTCCTTCTTCTGAAGAAACTCTGCAGCTCCATTTCAGCTTTCTCTACTCAAGCTTCCCCCGCAGGTGCCGGTCCACACACGTAAGAGAGGTTAGTGCCCTCTAGACGCTAAGTGTTTGTCAAGCCCAAACTCTTCTAATTCAGAACATACTCGATAGTCTTGTATATTCAAAAATATTTTTTGGAAAAGTATTTGACTATGAAGGTAAAAAAAATGCATAATTGACATTTTCACTTTAAAATGTCAGTCATAATCATCAATAGCACAGACTCTAGTATCCCACGTGTGTGTTTAATTCTGATGGAAATAATGTGAACTAAATGTGCCACAAGAGCTCTTTAATTATCTCTATTGGAAAAACTTCAGCAAAAGGCAAAGTTCAAATATTAAGCTAATTTATGGTGGTTGAGAAATGCTTAATGCTTAAAAACAGTGAAATAAATGTAGATTTATTATGGGTAATAATGGATAATCACAACCATTCCAATACATTCCATGATGGCATAACATTACATAAGCTACATTATATTTATTATGAACATCTGGCATACTGTGCTCTATTCCGATAACTTTAATTAAAGCAGCCTCCAAGCTCCCATATAACGCAATGGCAGCTCTAAAGAGGAGAACAGCCCGGCACATTCATGAACGAATCAGCCTTAGAAGTCAGTCACATTCAAGATTAGTAAACTGTTTCCTTTACACAAGAGGGATTCAAGATAATATTTCGCCGAACACCTTTAACTTCAGACCTAAAACCGTAACCTCACAAACATAGTTCTCCGTCTAGCCATCTAAAAATAGTTGTGTTGCAAACATTCCAGTCATTCAGTGCAGCAGCTTTGGATTTGGGGTAAAGAAAACCATGGGTTTCTAATTCTTTGGTGTGGAACTTATCTTTATTCTCGCAGAGGTGGACAGGTACTTGTGAGCAGGTAGAGAAGGCTGTTCCTGCTGGCTCTGCCTTCGCTGTTGACTTTGCATGTGAGGCCTAGAGGCTGCGGGGCTGGGCAGGAAGGGAGGTGCAGCATGGCAGGTGGACTGAGGCGTCGTCCAGCAGCAAATACTGCCAAAATCCCACCACGTGCCCCACACGCTTCAAGTTTCCAGGAATACAGCAGGAAACAAAATAGACATTAACCTCTCCACGTTAGCACTTACGCTGTAGTAGGGAGGAGGACAATACACAAAATCAATGATTATTGGCTAGTGACAAGTACAAAGGAACAGGGCAGTGGGGAAAGAGGATGGGAAATGGGGGAGTTGAAACATTAGATTCAGGGGTTAGAAGAGGCCTCGTTCAGAGGATGATGTCTGTGAAAGACCTTGGCATTGTCAAGTAAGTTATCTAACACACACATATGCATGCACACAAACACACAGAGATACATACAGACACACAAATGCATATATAGCAATACATATATATGCATTCACACACAGAGACATACAGGCACACATGCATACACTGGAATACATATATAAACAAGCATGTACTCACATATAGATTCACATAGAGACACACTCAGACACATATTCAAACACAAATATATAGCCAAGAAAACATATATACACATGTATACACTTTCTTTCACACACACACACAGACACACATACATACACAGGAATATAGATATGCACATGTATGTATTCACACATCAACACACATGCACATACATACAGAGGAATACACGTATGTTCACATGCATAGATACACAGAGGCACACATGGAGACACGTTCAGACACACAGATATATTCAAGAATATGTGCACTCACACACACAGATCTTAGCCTATCTTAAACATGGTGTCACAAGAAAAGATAAAAAGCCTTTAGAAACAACTCTATAAACTTGGGTCCCTGACTGAATAAAGAGAAAGAACGGTTCTTACTTTCCCTAGAAATAGAACATATTTTTCCTTCAAAAGCAACAGTATATGAAGTCCAGTAGAAAGACAAATAAAAAGGAGAGGTTCCCTGGCTATGGTGTGGATGGAGCCCAGAGTTGGGCCATGGTGTGAACGGGACCCAGAGCTGGCCATGGCATGGACACAGCCCAGAGCTGGCCATGGTGTGGACTCAGTCCAGAGCTGGCCATGGTGTGGACACAGCCCAGAACTGGGCCATGGTGTGGACGGAGCCCAGAGCTTGCCGTGGTGTGGATCGAACCCAGAGCCGGCTGTGGTGTGGATGGAGCCCAGAGCTGGCCATGGTGTGGATGAAGCCCAGAGCTGGCCATGGTGTGGATGGAGCCCAGAGGTGGCCATGGTGTGGACGGAGCCCAGAGCTGGGCCACCCTGGACTCTGTCCACAGTCTCCCTGGGATTCTTTTTATGAGTATGAGAAATGTGACCTAGAGATCAACATTTTGCTTTTTAGCTTTATTTTCCCCTATATGGTCTGGTTGTGTCCCCACCCAAACCTCATCTTGAACTTTAGCTCCTGTAATCTCCATGTATCATAGGAGGGACCCAATGAGAAGTAATTGAATCATGGGAAGAGGTTTCTCCTGTGCTGTTCTCATGATAGTGAGTAAGTCTCATGAGATCTGATGGTTTTATAAAGAGCAGTTTCCTGGCACATGCTCTCTTTCCCACCGCTCTGTAAGATGTGCCTTTGCTCCTCATTCACCTTCTACCATGGTTGTGAGGCCTCCCCAGCCATGTGAAACTATGAGTCCATTACACCTCTTTTTATTTATAAATTAGTCAGTCTTGCATATTTCTTCATAGTAGTATGAAAATGGACTAATACATTTCCCAAACTTTTGGAAGAACGAGTTGTTGGGTGAGTTTAGCAATGGCATCCATCTAACAGTAAATAATAAGATTGTGAAAGGTTCAGAGGAGAATAGAATCATGAGACCTATGAACAGAGATCATTGGTAACTCTTGAAAATATAGCACTGTGATCGATCTCTGGAGCATTGTAAAAGCATGAGTTAAACCCTAAGGAAGAGTGAAGGAGGGCCAATATTCAAAATCACGTGGAAACAAATTGGCTGATTTTTCTTCTATGTAGGAAGAGAAACATTAAACAAATAGATGCTTTTTAGCAATATAATTTTACTGTTAAAATCAGATCTGTTCTATTTTTTTCTAGAAAGGGAAATCTTAAAAATTCAAGAAAAAGAATAAAATTTGAAGTATAGAAAGATAACAGAAACCTCTACCCATTGAGGAGATCACAAGAGATCTCTTAATTGTTTAAAATTAATGCAAATAAGTTACTGAACACAAATAATGATGAGTTTCTCTTCTAATGTGGATGTGCCAGAAGACATTAGGATGGGTAGCATGTTCAAACATATGTGGTCCTAGAATTTATTGACTTATATTTTGTCATTAATCCATGGTAAATTTCTAGAGCAAACTGTTAGGTGGGTTATTTGAAGGAAAGTTGAGGGTGGTCAAAGTTACTTAAGACCCCCATGCATTCCCTAGAAGTGAGACCTGTCCAGGGATCTGCCCTCTGTTTGGATGAGGACATAGAGCACCAAACAGCAAATGTTCTGGACACCGTGGTATTGCCTTCTGCGAAACATGTGACACAGTCTTCCATGACATTATTTGGAAATCTGTAAGAAATAAAACTTGTCATTAGAGTTGACTTAGGTGAATTTGTTGCCAGTTACAAAACTATTCTCAAAGAATATTGATCAAGTGAGCGAAATTGATATGGGGGAGTATCTAGGAGGCCGTTGTTAAGACAATTGGATTCACAAAGTGACCCTCGACTCAAAGGAATGTCTTAAAGACACTTTTATGAAAAATGTGTCTAACCAAATCCAGAAAGATTAGATAATATAGAAGTCGATTCAAGCCGTGATATTAACTTCTTGACAAGCTAGGAGCTAGATTAAAGGGCACAGAAAATATCCTGTAAGTGTGGGAGAAATCTTCTCTCATGGGCCTGAAGGAGGAATGAAGCACCCTCCTTGAGGAGGCCCTGGGGTAGGGGGAGCATTCTCAGGAGGGTGTTCAAATACTGTCCTAACTTTAGACAAAAAGATGGTTCATGGGTAGAAACAGTTGAAGATGCATCTGAAGACATGGCTGGGCTTGAAGGGAAAGAGATGTGGGAAGATACCAGGTCTCATGTGTTTAAAGAGAGAGCAGAGAGGCATGGAGGTTTGTGATGAGGTGCAGTCTGCATATTCCTGCCTTGTTCAGAGAAAGCTCAAGAGCTAAAGAAGACAAAAATTCTGGTAGTATATATTTTGTATATATCAGCATAGACGTAAATATACATTCATAGTGTTTATAAAGTATATTATATGCTAATATATTAAAAGTATATATTTATAATTTATTTATAATCTCCTAATTTTAAAAAGTATAATTTAATTAATAATATACAGCTATATAAAAAGCACATATTTACCTATTATAAACTAAATATTTTTTATATTAAGCATATATAAATGTATGTATTTATATATATTATAAAGTAAATTCTTCCATCTTGCTCATTAATTTTGAATCTACCCAGAAAGAAAGATGACGTAATGGCATTGGCAGCAACTGGTGTTAAATGAGATGGCAGGGGTCCTTTCCCACAATATGGTGCCCCACACACACTCTGTGAGAGTCACCCAGCTACATTGCCCAGGGCTTATGGCCATCACAGTGCTGAAAAGGCAGCTGAGGGACAAGGAGGGCCCTCCAACACCATTTTCCCAGCCCCATCCTGTATTGACTCACCTACTGTACTGACAACAGCCTACTCAGTCCCTTTCAGGTGGTAGCAGCGGCAGGTAGCATTCTTGTCAAACTAGGTACAGGGTTACCATTCCATCCAAAGTGATGCAGCCTGAACCTCTGGAAGCCAGTGGCTCTTGAAAATCAAGATCCTACCCTTAAAGTGTCCTTTTGATGACAACTCACTTTTTCTCCACGCAATCTGACTCACTCATCTCCAGTGGCCACCTTGCACTTCCTACCAGTCTTTACTTTGTCCTTTGAAATGGAAGTCATGGCAACAATGATCTGGTCGAATTCTGCATCTTGGCCTCACGGGACAGAACCTACACCTCTGCAGAGTAACACATAAGGCATTGCCCATGATGCAATCTTCGTGAAACTCTGAGAACGCCCCAAGCTCTTCTCTACCTAGGAGGAAGGGAAACACCTCTGAGACGTGGAGTTCTTTCTCCATCCACTTGCTGGAGGTGAGAGAAGCCAGCTTGCATTTCCAGCATCAACTATTACTAATCCACAGGTGTTGCAGAAATCATGGCGAAGACTCTTTGAGGCATTTATCTCACGGCAAATGGGGAGAAAATCCTGTTCTGTTACACAGATAGCTTACAGCTCAAACATTTGTATGTAAACAAATTTTGTAAAGGTGCATTAGGTCAGGGATTTCTGATTTTCACCTCTGGGACCTGAGTTTTCTTGCATTTATGTGTTGTATAAACTTTTGTTGAAATTCATGATTATATTTACATTTAGGAAGCAAAAGCATATTTACCATAAGTTAAAAAACAAGTGAGAAAATCTATACTCATATTAATTGAATTTTTAAAATAAAAACAAAATATGATCAAATTGATATTATGTCTGTTGTTTTAAGAATAATTTAGGTATTTTTGAAAGGCCACAGGAAATGCTCAGATTTTGTCAGTATTTTAAAAGTTTGAGTTTGTTTGCTTAAGTACAGATAGTTTATTTATAAAAACTTGAGAAATAAAACTAGGGTGCCATGAAAGTGCATTTTTCCCTTCCATTCCTCTTTGAAATGTTGCAAATTCTTGCATTTTAAAGTTAAGAATCAAGGTCAGTTTTATCTTTCACTCTACTTAGAGAGGAAAAAGTCAGAATTTCAGTTTTATGAGAACTTTTGATGAGAGATTGATTATAGAACTAAATCTCTTCAAGATTTCTAGGAACGATTTACATGAGAATAGACTGAACTAAATGATATTACCGTCATTACGTATGATCAGCAAAAGTCAGACACACATGACTGAAAGTCATGTTGGAAGCAGAATGTTATCTTCCTGCAAGAATCAACCTGTCTTCATCTGGGACTTCCTATTCCATGGGGGGAGAGTTCCTGCTTCCACATATGGCTGAAAGATTTGGCTCATTTGTCAAGCTTCTCTTAAATGCCCCTTACTCTCACTCAATGCCTTGGTCTTTTCCAGGAAGACCTCCGTCTTTACCTCCCTCTGTCATCCACGGCCATCGCTAAAGGTTACAGCTTTCCATGGCATGGGACTGGTCTGGAGGGCCCACTGCAGTGTGTCTCCTGCTACTCACATCCCCAGCCAGTCTCTAAGCCAATTCCCCTGAGGCTGTGCCATCACACCCCACCCCCAACCTCACTCCTCAGTGAATTTGCTCTTCTAAGTCTATCTACATTTTATATTGCAAGAAGCAATGCTCTTAAATTCCTGTACCCCTTAAGCTCACAACTTTCCAGACTTAGGTTTATTCAACCCTCTCTGTCCCAAGGACAGGAGGCTCAGGGGCTCAGAGGGAAACCTCACAACACTACAGTCTTTGAAACCAGCTGCTCCCCTATCCCTGTAGCTGGGACACTGGACTGGGTCTCCCTTATGGTTCTGCCAGAGTGCCAGGAAATGGAAGCCCCCGCATCCTTTCCAAGACAACATTGCCCACAACCTTTGCTCTCCTATGTTGGAAATCCTGTTTTCAGAGAAAGTTTTGGGTTCTTTTATTTTTTTTTTAATTATCCTGTTTTGTTAAACTGAAACACGGCAGGACATTTTAATTATGCAAAAGTTCAGGTCCTCTGAGAAACAAGTGCCAAGAGGAATAAACAAGAAAAGATTTTATTAGAACTGTCTGTATGAGGGAAAATCTGGGACAGAGTCAGAGAGAGCTGAGAGAGCTGTCAGAATAAGGGAGACTGAGCCCAGTGAAGGAGCTGGGGTAGGAAAGCTGGCAAGAGCAGGCCTGTCGCTCCCTTCCTGCCAAGCTCAAACAAGGGTCAGGAGTAGGCCATGGAGACACGGCCTCAGTGCCACCAGGAAATGGATTTCTGAGCCCAGTGGATGGCGCTGGGTCCACCATGGTCCTTACCCTGGGGGGCCTGTGCGGAATACAGGCATGGCCTCTGTGCCTTGGGACATCTTTCTCTCCGTCTCTGTGCAGCCTTTTCCTGGATCCCTTCTTAAAATCTCCCACGTGGACTTCGTTGGCGTAGCTCGTTCTTTCTTCCTCTTCATGTTTTCTGCTTGCTTCACACTCTGCTTGTCAGTTTTGGACACCCAACGACTTTAAATTCCACACATACGCCAGCTCTTCAGACCTTGTTAATATGTGGGAGAGCTATTAATTTGTGAATATCACGCTTTATCTGGACATATCATGGAGCTATCTTATTGCCAAACGTTCTTTAATAATTTTTTTGGAATTCCATGTGATGACTTGAATAGACATGATGACCATTTTGAGGTTTATTTTTCAATGTATGGAGACTATTTATTTCCTTTTTCCACTGTATTAGCTAAGACAATACAATATTGGCTTGGAGTTTTCTTGTTCTTAACACTGATTAGAATTTTACTAGTGTTTCTCTGTTAATTACAATGTTGTATACTGAATTCTAATATGTTCAGTTTTTCATGTCAATAAGATCTTATTTCTATGTCTAGTTTTCATCTGGGAAGAAAATGCTGAATTTATCAAGTATCTTTTTTATCATTTCACAAGATCAGGAAAACTTGACCCACTGAAATCATTATGATAGTAAAATATTTTCCTGGAATTAGAATTGAAATGTTCATAGTATGTTTTATATTTCACTTACACATTATTTGCAATTCTCAAACCTATATTTATAAGGAACTGTTGACAGCAATTCAGATTCATGTTAAACTGGCTTCAGGAAAAATAGATGAGTTAAATTCATTCTTTTTGTAACAACTGAGAACAAGAGCTGTCTGTCCAATGGGTGGTTTTTCCAGCCTCTCCAAATTTCCTGAGTCTGGAAATTCTCTAGGGAGATGAGCAATAGTCAGAAAAGGCAGAGTTGTGACGATTTTCACAATATTTTCTGTGTTATTAGGTTGTCCAGCTTTCCAGCAGAAACAACTGTATGTCCATTTTCTAATGTTTCAAATAAAAACTTATTCAAATTCTTATTAAATTTGTATTACATTGTAGATTAATTTGAAAATAATTGACATTTATAAAATGTTATTTTTTTAAATTGGAAAATGTAGCCCCTCCCTGTGACGCTCACATCTTTTATGTCACTCACTAGAGTGCTCCATCTCGTTTAGGTAGGTGAATCACTTCTGCGGTTCAGCTGATTTCTAAGTTGCACAGAGTCTTGTTGTTATTGTATGGGGATTTTTTTTCTTAATACTGAGTATACTTATTTTGCAATCAGGTATCTTAATCTTGTCAGTTGATCCCTTTGTGTTTTTCAAATAGATACTCAAATATTTGTGAACAATAGTTTTATTTATGTAGGCTGTTTGAAACTTAACATTCTGTTTTCTGCAAGTACAGGCTGAAACATTCAAATGATAATCACAGTAGATCCTTAAGTACACTAATGACTCAGTTTAAAAAAGATGTTCTCCATCATGTTTTTAAGCTATTGTTTTTATTGTAATCCATTAAGATATTTATTTTATTAGAAGTTAAATGTGGAGGCACTTAATATCATTATATTATGATGTGGGTAAAAGCTCTCATTTAACCTATTTGTGTATTAACAAAAATCAGTAGCTTTCCCAAGAGTAAACTGTGTTTTTTAAATTTCTGCAGAATGCAATGCTTGCTTATGAGGGTTTATTTAAAAATAGTCTATAGTTGCATTTGAGGTAACAGTGTCCTATCTAATATTTTTTGTCTCCACTCTGAGCTATGATTGGCTGATTTCCTTTATGGGATTTACTTGGCTTTGCTAGCTACCAAAAATTGGGATTGAGGAGGATTTGTTCTTTTTATGTTCTGTAGATGTTTAGATAGAGTAAGAGCTTAACTTTCATTTGGTTTGAAAGTCTGTAATAATTCACATTTAAATGATCTGGGTACAATGTCTTATTTTGAAGTTAATTCTTTGTTTAATTTTTAATTATTATGGATGCATAATAGGTGTGCATATTTACAGGGTGCGTGAGATGTTTTGATACAGGAATATATATGTAATGATCAAATTAGCATAATTAAAATATCCTTTGTTTCAGGCATTTGTCATTTCTTTGTGTTAGGAACTATATTAGATCATTTTTGCATTGCAATAAAACACTACCTGAGACTGGATGATTTACAAAGAAAAGAGGTTTAATCAAATCATAATTCTGTAAGCTGTACAGGCAGCATGGCTGGGGAGGCTGCGGGAAACTTACAATCATGACAGAAAGGGAAGAATGCATGTCTTACGTGACTAGAGAAAGAGAAAAAGCAAACAAGGAAGTGCCACACACTTTTAAACAACCAGATTTCATGAAGACTCATTCACTATCACAAGAACAGAAAGAGGAAAATCTGCCCCATGATCCAATCAGCTCCTACTAGGTTCCTCTTCCAATATCGAGTATTAAAATTCAACATGAGATTTGGGTGGTAATATGGTTTGGCTGTGTCTCATCTTGAATTCACCCAAATCTCATCTTTAATTCCCCCATGTTGTGGGAGGGACCTGGTGGGAGGTAATTGAATCATGGGAGCAAGTCTTTCACATGCTGGTCCCATGATAGTGAATAAATCTCATGAGATCTGATTGTTTAAAAAAGAGGACTTAACTTGCACACGCTGTTTTTGCCTGCTGACATCCATGTAAGATGTGACTTGCTCCTTTTTGCCTTCCTCCATGATTTTGAGGGTTCCCCAGCCATATGGAACTGTAAGTACAATTAAATTATCTTTCTTTCATAAATTGACTAGTCTCAGATAAGTCTTTATCATCAGTGTGAAAATGAACTAATACAGAGAATTGGTACCAAGAGTGGGGTATTGCTGAAAAGATAATCAAAAATGTGGAAGCAACTTTAGTACTGGGTAACAGGCAGAGGTTGGAACAGTTTGGAGGGCTCAGAAGAAGAGAGGAAAATATGGGAAAGTTTGAAACTTCCTGGAAACTTATTGAATGGCTTTCTCAAAACTGCAGATAGTGATATGAACAATAAGGTCCAGGCTGAGTCAGTCTGAGACAGAGATTAGGAACTTGTTAGGAACTGAAGCGAAGGTGACTCATGTTTTAGCAAAGAGACTGGAGGCATTTCACCCTTGTACTAGAGATTTATGGGACTTTGAACTTGAGAGAGATGATTTAGGGTATTGGCAGAAGAAATTTCTAAGCAGCAAAGCATTTAAGAGATAACCTGGATGCTGTTAAAGGCATTCAGTTTTATAGGGAAAGCAGAGCATAAAAGTTCAGAAAATTTACAGCCTGACAATGTGATAAAAAAGAAAACCCCATTTTCTGAGGGGAAATTCAAGCCAGCTGCAGAATTTACATAAGTAATGGGGAGCTGAATGGTAGTATCCAAGACAATGGGGAAAATGTCTCCTGGGCATGTTAGAGGTCTTTATGGCAACCCCTCCCATCATAGGCCCAGAAGCCTAGGAGAAAAAAAGTAGTGTTGTGGGCCAGGCCCAGGATCCCTGTGCTGTGTTCAGCCTAGGGACTTGGTGCCTTGTGTCCCAGCCACTCTAGCCATGGCTGAAATGGGCCGATGTAGAGCTCAGGCTTTGGCTTCAGAGACTGCAAACCTCAAGCCTTGGCAGCTTCCATTTGGTATTGAGCCTGCAAGTGCACAGAAGAATTGAGGTTTGGGAACATCTGCCTAGATTTCAGAAGATGTATGGAAATGCCTGGATGTCCAGACAGAAGTTTGCTGTAGGAGTAGGGCTCTCATGGAGAACCTATGCAGAAGGTGAAGGGAAGTGCAGAAGGGAAATGTGGGGTTGGAACCCCCACACAGAGTACCTACTGGGGCATTGCCTAGTGGAGCTGTGAGAAGAGGGCCACCATCCTCCACACTCCAGATTGGTAGATCCACTGACAGCTTGCACAGTGTGCCTGGAAAAGCTGCAGACACTTAACACCAGGCCATGCAAGCGGTGGAGAGGGAGGCTGTGCCCTGCAAAGCCACAGGGGTGGAGCTGCCCAAGACAATGGGAATCCACCTCCTGCATCAGCACAACCTGGATATGAGATATGGAGTCACATGAGATCATTTTGGAGCTTAAAGATTTGGTTACCCCACTGGATCTTGGACTTGGAAGGGGTCTGTAGCACCTTTGTTTTGGCCAATTTCTCTCAATTGGAATGGATGCATTTACCCAATGCCTATTCCCCCACTGTATCTAGGAAGTAACTAAACTGCTTTTGATACTACAGGCTCATAGGTGGAAGAGACTCACCTTATCTTGAATGAGACTTTGGACTGTGGACTTTTTAATTAATGCTGAAATGAGTTTAATACTTTGGTGGACTGTTGGGAAGGCATGATTGGTTTTGAAATGTGAGGATGTGAGGTTTGGGAGGGGCCAGGGACAGAATAATATGTTTTGGCTGTGTCCCCACTCATATTTTATCTTGAATTCCCATGTGTTGTGGAAGGGACCCAGTAGGAGTTAATTGAATCATAGAGGGGAATGTTTCCCATGCTGTTCTCATGATGGTAAATAAGTCTCATGAGATATGATAGTTTTTTTAAAAAAGGAGTTCCTATGCACAAGCTCTGTCTCTTTGCCTGCTTCCATCTACTTAAAATGTGACTTGCTCCTCTTTGCATTCTGCCTTGTGAGGCATCCTCAGCCAGAATGTTCTATATCAGAAACATTCCAATTTTATTCTTTTAAAAATATACATTTTTGTTGATTATAGTTATTTTGTGGCACACTTATATACTAGGTCTCATCATTCTAATTGTATTTTGCACCCATTAACCAACTGCACTTTATCTCCCCTTCTTGCCACCCTTCTTAGCCTCTGGTAACCATCACTCTACTCTCTATGTCCATGAATTCAATTGTTTTAAGTTTTAGCTCCTGCATATGAGTAAGAATATGTAAAATTTGGTTTTCTGTGCCTGGCTTATTTCACTTAGCATAATGTCTTCCACTTCTATCCATGTTGTTGCAAATGACAGAATTTCATTCTTTTTATGTCTGAGTAATACTTTTTTTTTTTTGAGATGGAGTCTTGCTCTTGCTGCCCAGGCTGTAGTGCAATGGCACAATCATGGCTCACCACAACCTCTGCCTTCCTGGTTCAAGCAATTCTCCTTCCTCAGCTTCCCAAGTACCTGGGATTACAGACATGTGTCACCCTGCCCTGATAATTTTATATTTTTAGTAGAGACAGGGTCTCACCATGTTGGTCAGGCTGGTCTCAAACTCTTGACCTCAGGTGATGCACCCACCTCAGCATCCCAAAGTGCTGGGATTATAGGCATGAGTCACCATGCCCAGCTGTCTGAATAATATTTTATTATGTATATCTGCCACCTTTTCTTTATTCAGTCATTCATTGATGGACACTTAGGTTGATTCCCAATCTTGGCTATTCTGAATAGTGCTGCGATGAACATGGGAATGCCTACATACTGATATTCCTTTTATTAGATTCATACCTAACAGGAGGATTGCTGGTTCACATGGTAGTTTGGGTTTTAGTACTTTTTAGGAACCACTACACTGCTTTTCATAATCGTTGTACCAATTTACATTTTTACCAACAATTTACAAGGGCTCCACTGTCTCCACATCCTTGCTGGCATTAGTTATTGCCTGTCTTTTGGGTAAAAGGCATTTTAGCTGGAGTAGAAAAACCAGACAAATAGACCAATAGAACAGAATGGATAACCCAGATATAAATCCGTACAGCTAGAGTAAACTTATTTTGGACAAAAGTGCCAAGAACATACATTGGGGAAAGAACCGTCTCTTCAAGAAAGGGGACATTGATATTCAGAATAATGAAACTAGATCCCTATTTCTTGCCCTATACAAAAATGAAATCAAAATGAGGAAAGATTTAAATATGACACTTGAAACTGAGACTGTTAAAAGCAAACATTGTGGGAACTCTTTAGGACATTGTACAGAGGAAGGATTTCTTGAGTAATACCCATAAGGACAGGCAACTAAAGCAAACATAGACAAATGGGATTACATCAAACTAAAAACCTTCTGCATGGCAAAGAAAACAATCAACAAAGTGAGGAGATGACCCAGAAAATGGTAGAAGATATCTGGCAATCTACCCATCTGACCAGGAGTTAATAATCAGAATACATAAGGAATACAAACTACTCAATAAAATGAATCAAATAATCCAATTAACAAATGGGTGAAATATTTGAATAGACCTTTCTCAAAAGAAGACACACAAATGGCCAACAGTTATATGAAAAAATGCTCAACATAGCTAATCATCAGCAAAATGCAAATCACAGTTGCAATGTGATATCATCTTATCACAGTTAAAATGGCTTTTATCCAAAAGACAGGCAATGAAGGTAATTCTTTGACAGCAATTTTTCCGTTTTAAATTTATTTTTCAAAAATTTTAACAATTTTACATTGTAGATGGATAATATAAGCTGTATATTTTTATTTTTATTTATTAATTAGTTTTTAAATAGATTTACAGGGTGCAGTTGCAGATTTGGTACATGCATATATTGCACTATGTAGTGGTGAAGCCTGGGCTGTTAGTGTAATCATCACAACAGGCTGTGAAGTTTTTAACAGTGTTATTAAGGTGTAATTAACATGAAATAACTACACGTACATAATGTATAAAATTTGATAAATTTTGCCATATGTATATACCCATAAAATCATCTCCAGAATCAAAATAGTGAACACATCTATCACCCCTATAAAGTCCTCATGCCCTTGTTATCTCTTTCTTCTGTCCTTCCCTACACACTGAGCTTACCTTGTAGAACCCTCTAACATGCTTTAATCTATCAATATAAATCAGTTTTATAAATGGAATCATCTCATATTCATTCTTTTTTATCTAACTTCTACTACTCTGCATAACTATTGTAATATTCAATTATATTGTTGTTGCAGTCAATAGTTCACAAATTTGTGTTGCTGAGTAGTATTGTTTTATAAATAGACTACAATATTTACTTATTTACCTATTGATGGCCACTTAACTTGTTTCCAGTGTGGGCTATTACAAATAAAGCCACCAAGAACATTCATATATAAGTGAGTCTTTGTGTGAAAATATATTTCATTTTCTCTTGGGTATATTGTTAGGTAACAGATAGTTCAATTGTGATAGGCATTATGCACTAATTAAAAAACTACCAAACTGTATTCGAAGTTAGTTGCACTATTTTACATTCTTACCTGTAAGGCATGATAATCCCAGTTCTACCATATTCTCACCAACACTTGGTGTGCTCAATATTTTTCATTTTAGCCACGCTAGTGGGTATATAATCATATCTCACAGTGGTTGTAATTTGCAGTTCTCTATTGAGCTGTTTGTTCATGTAGACAATCAACTTCAGGGCCTCCGCTCTCAACCCGGATGATGCCAGTCTGTTTATTTAATCTTACTTTTATAAATGTGTCATGTCAGTTGTTATATTTCTCTCAGCAATTCTCAGTGGGAAGAGCACAAGCAGAGCAAGGGTAGAAATGTGGACTTATTTACAGCATATCACTTGACAGGAAAAGAAGAAGCAAAGGAGAGCATTCGAACATTAAGGGTTATAATTTGGGAACTGGATTTTATTTTACATATATATATATATATATATATATATATATATCATTGTATGTATAATACATACATAATAAATAATAGTATATAACATAATATAAATAGAAGAGACATTACAACTGATACCACAGTAATACAAAGAAAGGACCGTAAGAGACTTCTGTAAACAATTATCTGTCAATAAATTAGATAACCGAGAAGAAATGTACTAAAACATAAAACCAAGCAAGACTGAATTAATTTAAAAAAAAAGAAAATTGTAACAACAACAGAGCAAGGAGATGGAAGCAGTAATTTAAAACCTCCCAACAACAACAAAAAGCCTATAATAAGAAGGTTTCAAGGCTGAATTCTACCAAGCATCCATAACAGAAATAACTCCAATCCTTTACAACTCTTCTCAAAAATTGAAGAGGAGAGAATACTTTCAAATTGTTTTAATAAAGAATTTGATAAGGCCAGTATTACGCTCATATCAAAGCTAGATTACACTATTAGAAAAGAAAACTATAGATCAATCTCTCTGAGAAGCATAGAGGCAAAAATTCTCAACAATGTGATCACTAAATTCAACAGCACATTAAAAGGATTATGTACCATGATCAAGTTGGATTTATTGAGCAAGGATGTTTGATGTAGGTGTTTTAATAGGCATGATCCACAACATTAACAGAATGTAAAATAAAAATCATATGATCATCTCAAGAGATATAGAAAAAAATGGCAAAAATTAACATAGTTTTATAATAAAAACTTCCAAGAAATTAAGTATAGATGAGATATACTTCAACAAAATAAAGGTCATATATGAGAAGTCCACCATAAACCTCAGACTTAATGATGAAAAGCTGAAAGCCTTTCTTCACGATCAGGAACAAAATAAAATGTCCACTCTCACCACTTCTACTTAATATCATGTTAGAATTCCTAGCAAGAGTAATTAAGGGAGAAAAAAAAATTCATATTAGAAAAAAAGTCAAATTTTCCTTTTTGACAAATGGCAAAATCCTATGTAAAGAAATCATTAAAGCTACTAAATGAATAAAATAAACTTACAGGATATAAAATTAGCACACAAAAATGTGTTGCATTTTGATACACTATGAATGTACAAGCAAATTAAGAAAATTATTTCATTCATAATGGCATAAAAAAGAATAAAACATTTAGGAATAAATTTAATGAAGGAGATGAAAAATCTATACACTGAAAACTGGAAGATACTAATAAAAGAAATGGAAAAAGACACAAATCAATGGAAAGATATTCTTTGTTCATTGATTTAAAAAAAAACTAATAGTGCTATAAGGCACATATTACCCAAAGCCATCTATAGTTCAATGCAATCCCTATCAAAATTGCAATGTACTAGGAAGAATACTTGGGTGATAAAATAATCCATACAACAAGTCTTCATGACACAAGTTTATCTATGTAGCAAACCTGCACATGTACCCATAAACTTAAAATAAAAAATAAATGTTTAAAAGCATTTTGTTTTATAAAAATGAAAAAACTTAATATTTATTATTTTCATAAAAAAGAAAAAACCAAAATTTATTTGTAGCTACAAAAGATTCTTAATAATCAACATAATTATAAAAATATTTAAAGGCATCACACTTCCTGATTTAAAACTACATTACAAAGCTATAGTAATCAAACACTATGGTACTTGCATAAAAACAGATACAAACTAATGGAATAAAACCCAGATATATAAACTCATGCAAATACAGTCATGAGTTTATTCCTGGGGTAATACACCAGGGGTAAATGAAGTCTCTTTAATAAATGGGGGTGTTGGGAAAACTGAGTATCTACATGAAAAGTATTGAAATTGGCTCCTTACCTTGCACCATACACAAAAAAGTTGTTAGCTGAAAATAGGTTAAAGACTTAAATGTAAGACCTGTCACCATAAAACTCTCAAAAGAAAATATAAAGAAAAATCTACTTGACATTGGGCTTGGCAATGGTTTTTTGGATATAGCATCAAAATCACAGGCAACAAAAGCAAAAATAAGCAATTGTGACTACATAAAACTATAAAGCTTCAGCACAACAAATGAAGCAATCAACACAATAAAAGCTAACCTATGGGATGGGAAAAAGTTATTTGCAAAGCATGTAACTGATGAGGGGTTAATAACCAAACTATATAAGGAATTCATACAACTCATGACCACAATAAAATGTCACATCACAGCTGCTAGGATTCAATTACTGGCTAGCCATGTGCAGAAAGCAGAAACTGGACCCCTTCCTTAAACCTTACACTAAAATTAACTCCAGATGAATTAAAGACTTAAACATAAGACCTAACACCATAAAAACCCTAGAAGAAAGCCTAGGCAAAACCATTCAGGACATAGGCATAGGCAAGGGCTTCATGACTAAAACCCCAAAAGCATTGGCAACAAAAGCCAAAATAGACAGATGGGATCTAATTAAACTCCAGAGCTTTTCTGTACAGCAAAATAGATGATCATTAGAGTGAACAGGCAACCAACATAATGGGCAAAAATTTTGCAATCTACCCATCTGACAAAGGGCTATCCAGAATCTACAAAGAACTAAAACAGATTTACAAGAAAAAAACAAATAAGTCCATTCAAAACTGGGTGAAGGATATGACAGACACTTCTCAAAAGAAGACATAGATGGTGCCAACAAAAATTTGAAAAAATGCTCATCATCACTGGTAATTAGAGAAATGCAAATCAAAACCACATTGAGATACCATCTCATGCCAGTTAGAATGGCAATTGTTAAGAAATCAGGAGACGACAGATGCTAGAGAGGATGTGGAGAAACAGGAATGCTTTTACACTGTTTGTGGGAGTGTAAATTAGTTCAACCATTGTGGAAGACACTGTGGAGATTCCTCAAGGACCTAGAAATAGAAATTCCATTTGACCCAGAAATCCCATTACTGGGTATATATTTACAGGGTTATAAATCATTCTATTATAAAGACACATGCACACATATGTTCATTGTGGCACTGTTTACAATAGCAAAGACCTGGAACCAACCCAAATGCCCATCAACGATAGACTAGACAAGGAAAATTTGGCACATATACATCACAGAATACTATGCAGCCATAAAAAATGATGAATTTGTGTCCTTTGTAGGGACATGGATGAATCTGAAAACCATCATTCTCAGCAAACTGACACAAGAACAGAAAATCAAACACCACGTATTCTCACTCATAGGTGGGTGTTGAACAATGAGAACACAGGGACACAGGGAGGGGAGCATCACACACTGGGTCTGTTGGGGAAGTCTACAGGAGGAACAGCCGTGGGTAGGGAGGTTGGGGAGGGAGACTATGGGGAGAAATGCCAGATATAGGTGATGGGGGGATGGAGGCAGCAAACCATATTGCCATGTATGTACCTATGCAACAATACTGCATGATCTGCACATGTACCCCAGAGCCTAAAGTACGATTTTAAAAAAAACAAAAGATAATAAAAGACAACATGCATTGGTGAAATTGTGGAGAAACTGGAACTTTCATACACTTTTGGTGGGAATGTATATCAGTATAGCAATTATAAAAAAATAGTGTAGTCCAGGCACATTGGCTCATATGTGCAATCCCTGCACGTTGGAAGGCTTGAGGTCAGGAGTTTGAGACCAGTTGGGTCAACATGATGAAAACTTGTCTCTACTAAAAATATAAAAATTAGCTGGGTGTGGTGGCACATGCATGTAGTCCCAGCCACTTGGGAGGCTGAAGCACAAGAATTGCTTGAATTCAGGGGGGCAGATGCTACAGTGAGCCAAGATCCTGCCACTCCACTCTAGGCTGGGTGACAGAGTGAGACCCTCTCTTAGACAAAAATATAAAAGTAATACAAAAAAAAGTGTAGAGATTCCTTTAAGAATTAAGACTGTAGCTACCATATAACCCAGCAATCCCATCTCTGGGTTTATGAAATTCACATCTTGAAGTAATATCTGCACATTCATAGTCATGGCAGCCTTACTTACATTAGCTAAGGTATGGAAATAATCTATGTGTCTATTGGCTGAATATCTACGTTATATATATATATATATATATATATATATATATATATATATATGCACACATACACACATAAAAATGGTATATTACATCTTATATATTTATATATAATATATTTACATATATATGATAATGTTTATAATGGAAGTAAATCTTACTGTTTATAACCACATGGATAAACCCAGTAGACATTATGTTAAGTGTAGTAAAGCAGACACAGAAATACTGTATGTGTTAATCTGTTCTCACACTGTTATAAATAAATACCCAAGACTGGGTAATGTATAAAGAAAGAAGTTTAATTGACTCACAGTGCCACATAGCTGGGGAGGCCTCAGGAAACTAACAATCATGGTAGAAGGGGGAGCAGTCACCTCTTACATGGCAGTAGGAGAGAAAGAAAGAGAAGGGAGAAGAGTTCTCAGATCTCGTGAAAACTCCCTATCATGAGAACAGCACGAGGGACTCACCTACCAGGTCCCTCCATCAACACATGGGGGATTATGGGAATTACAATTTAAAATGAGGTTTGGGTGAGGACACAGAGCCAAACCACATCATGGTATTATGTCACTTGTATGGAATATGTAAAAGTCAAATTCACAGAAGCAAAGAGTAGAATGGTGGTTACCAGGACTGAGGGGTGGGGAAATGGGGAGATGTTGTTAAAGGGGTAGAAACTTTCAGTTATATGTTCTGGGGATCTAGTGAACAGCATGGTATTGTTAATAACAATGTTGTGAATAATTCAAATTTGCCAAAATGGTAGATTTTAATTTATCCCATTCCAAAAGATAACAAAGTGAGGTGATGAGTATGCTATTTAACTGGATTTGCTAATCATTTAACTTTATATAGACATATATAGCTATATGAATTATTACTTTGCACTTCTTAAATATATGCAATTTTTATTTGTATATTTTAATTTCTAATTTTTAAAATTTGCAATTATTTCTATATTTTAATAATTTATTTTAAATTATTTTATATATTTTAATTTCTAATTTTTAAATTGTGTAGTCTTTATTTCTATATTTTAATAAAACTGGCAAAATTATATAAAACAGAAGAAAAATAAAGCTAAAAAATTTTAATGTTAAGAAGCAGTTGAATACAAAAAGGTGTCATGTAAACATCCATGAACTTGCAAGAGGTTGTCCACAAAGGTGTTCTGAAGTTTTGGGTCTGTCAATATAATTTGAAAATTGTGGCCAATTTCCTGAAAGTGCTTATTCAATAGAAAAGAAAGAACAACGTAGACAAAGCATTTAGGAGGAACAGGGTTGGTCCTAATTCTAAGACCAGATGAGATTTCTTACAAAGATCATTAGAAAGGGACTCAGGAAAACATCACGTTCACATCTCCACAGTGTTCATACAGTGGACAGTGATGAGTTTCCCAGGGCTCTCTCCAGTGCAGTTTCTTGATTGAGGCAAGATCCGCTTAAATCAAAGCTCAGTAAAGGGTACATTTCCTCTACAGGTCAATCATGTAATCTAGTGAACCAGCCATGCTAAACTGTCTTCAACAAAGAGTAGGTTTTAGAATAACCACAAAGGTGGATATTCTAAAGTACCTCAAACCTCCCAGATATCTGTATTAGTTCATTCTCACACTGCTATAAACATACTTCCTGAGACTGGGTAATTTATAAACATAAGAAGTCTAATTGACTCACAGTTCTGCATGGCTAGGGAGGCCTCATGGCAGAAAGTAAAGAGGAAGCAAGCATTTCTTCACAATGTGGCAAGAGAGAGAAAGCATGACCAAAGGCCAAACTTCTAAACACTTTTAAAACCATCAGATATCGTGAGAACTCATTATTATGAGAACAGCATGGGGGTTACCACCCCCATGAAGCATCACCTCCCACCAGGTCTCTTCCTCAATACCTAGGGATTATAATTCAACATGAGATTGGGGTGAAGATACAGAGCCAAACTGTATCATAATCCTTGCTAAATATTTCTTCTTTCTGTAAGCATTTTGACAGATCTTTGATAGCAAGGAGGTTAAGAAGCTGAGAAATGAAACCTTTGGATATCACTATGTTCTTTATTATATTCAGATCCTTAGGTCTTAGTAAACAGAATTTCAGGTGTTACACAGTAGCTCTTGTCCCAAATAAAGAAATATTGAAAAATCGTGAAAACTAGCTAACTAAATGAATAAATAAAACCTAAGAGTCTTGAACAACTTCAAGTGTCCAACAGGGAGAAATCCTGCTTTTGCTGAGAGGGGAACTTTGAGGTTCTGCAGTTAGGGCTGGGAGACTAGTATTTAATGCTGCCTGGTTTACTTTTTCTAAAACAATGCTTAGTACTTAACCACATTTCATAAATGTTGAAGGTTTTTTTGCATCTCTTTTTCTTCTCCTCTTTAATTAGACCTTTTCTTTCACTTTGACTCATAGTTTTCCTTCCAGGTCTAAATTGCCTTGGATTGCATTACCAAACATTAAAAGTTCTCATTTTTCTTTCTTAATGACAATGTCTAAGGAATGTTCATTTATACTAGACTTCTTTCATAATAATTAATATGTAGAAACCCTAGTATTCCTAAATAAATTTAACACTCTTCATTTTTCAATTTGTAACTTTGAATTCTAAATATAAAGTTTATTTACAACTAGAGTGACTCACAGTTTAATGTATAATTTAGTTACTAATTAAGCATACAACATAATTTCTACAAAAACATAAAATTCTGATAGGCTGCTTATAAAATGGTTCTCAATGGTCCTTGCATCCTAGTGTTTACAGACTTGTATATTTCCCTCTTCTAGAGTGCGTAGTGAACTACTGAATTGCTTCCAACCAATAGAACACAGCAATGTTGAGGGGATGTGATGTCAATGGCTGGGCTACAAATATGGTGACATCCATCTTGCTAGCAGACTTTCCCTCATGCTGTCTTTGGTGAAGCTGCCATGACAAAGATGTCCATATGGCAAGCAACTGATAGCAGCCTCTGGCCGCTAGCTAGCAAGGTGCTTACACACTTCTCCTTGATCCAATAATGTACACACCCATACACACATGCACACATACAAATCTTACCAATGACCATGTGAGTCTGGTTGGAGGCAGGTCCTTGTCCTGCTGAACCCCAGATGAGGAATCAGCCTTGGTCAACACCTTTATTGCAGCCTCATGAGTCACTTGAAGCAGAGAACCCAGATGAAACATAATTGAGTTCCAACTATTGAGACATATACATCAACATGGTTCTGTTTTAAGTCACTTAATTTGGGGTAATTTGTTATGCAGCAATAGCTAACTAATACTGTCTCATACTTTTGCTAGTTCCACCTAAAATCAATGCTTTTTGGTAAAGACAATTCATGAAGCATAGTGTTCCCAATAGACTAGTAGAAATTTAAGGTAACATTTTATGGAATCACACCATATGGTAATGTTTATTTAGACTGTTCTGAATTTTAATACTGTATAATAGTTTAATGTACTTGTCAACATTAGTTATTTGAACTATGGCTTTATAGATACCACATTTTTTTTCAGAAAAAAATCAATACTAACAAATTTGTTTGCAGAATTATTGTACTTGAGTTAAATAAGCCATAGGTGCTTTGATTGATTACCATGGAGGATAATCCTTATATTAAGATCTCTTCTTACCAGAATCAGATTTCCATGTTTCCTATGTGTTTCCTTTAGAAACGATGTTTCTATTAAAAAATTTAGAAAAAAATAATAAAGAAATCATTTTTATTCCCAGAGATCACTTTATCTCTGCAAGATGTGTCATTGACTGACTTTCCTGTCTGATTATTGATGTGATGAGGCAGATGTCTACAAGTGTTATTCCTTTTAAAATATCATGTCAGAGATCTTCCTTACAGAAGAAGCCCAGGCACCGTCTGTAGACACAGCCCTCCAGAAAGTGCACTTCATCTAACACTTAGGGACTCCCTTCCAAACAGCAGTGCTTGGGAAGGGGAACTCCATGACCTATGGTGGAGAAGCCTGGATGCCGTACCTGAGCCCATTGGCCAAAAATGCCCTGAACTGGATGCCACATGTCTACAATGCAACCTCTGACATAATATGATGGGAAGGTCCCTCACCCCAGTGATTTCTTCCCAAATCCCATAAGTTTATGGCATATCAGTTTCGTGATAAGAAAACATCAGACAGACCCAAACTGGGAGACATACTACAAAATACTATACCAATCACTCTTCAATAGTTTCAAGACTGAAAAACAAAGGAAGATTGTGACACTATCACAAATTAGAGGATGCTAAGGAGACACAATGAACAAGGCACTGTGTGACTGGATCCTGAAACAGAAAAGAATGCTAATGGAAAAACTTAAAATTCAAGTACAGTGTGCAGTTTACTAAGAGTTTTGAGTATAATTTGCTTAGTTTTGAAGAATGTGACGTCTTTATGTAATATGTTAGCATTAGTAAACTCTGAGAAAACAATATACAACAACTTTTGTGTTGAAGAAATACATTTTATTGTGCATATTTAAGGTATACAACATGATGTCATAAGCTGGTTACTCTTGTGGAACATATTAACATATGAATCATGTCTAACATAGTTATGCATTCTTCCTACTGTGGCAAGAGCAGCTACAATCTACTCACTTAACAAAAATCCTGAATACAGTATACTTATCAACTGTACTCCTCATGTTTTACTTTAGATCTTTGGACTTGTTCATCTTACATATCTGTTACTTTGTATTCTTTGACCTACATCTTCCCATTTTCTCCTCCGGATCCCCTACACTCAGGCCCTAGTAACCATTGTTATATTTTCTCTTTGTTATTTTTTTTGAAATCTAAATGTATTCTACAAAAAAAGATTTTAAAAATGTTATGTTGTATTGGTTGCCTTACTAATTAAAACAATGAGTAGATATCTAGCTTTGTGGTTTAAGAATAAATTACAAACCTCTTTCTAACTGCCCTTTCCAAGTTAAACCAGTTTTAATTACATATTAATTTAGTATGCTTAAATGTTTTTTTTTTTTTCAAAAAAAAAATATGTCATGTGCAACCATCTTCACAGACTGGAACAATTGTTGTTTGGTTTAGAGATTAACACAAAGAAAAACAGCAACATTTTAATGCCTCCAGACACACCTTGATGAAAATCAAGTCTCGTCTTTTGGTTTTATTAAATTGATTTTGGTGGTAAAAAGGACTTTATCACCCGTCTGGTAAAATGTCCTGGAGGCTTCCGAGTTCACTTTCTTGTGCTGTTTCATGACGATCTTCCCAACATTGCAGAATTAAGCAAGAGCCAACAATGTGAAGAATCCTGACTGAGGATAACCACAAGTTTCATCAATCGGGTAATTAATCCACTGAACACAGAACTCATTCACATTTTTTCCTGTATTTTTTTTTAATCAACTCTTTGTCATATATGATTCTCATTGAAAAGGTCTAACATTTGTGGCTAGGGATCATCCATTTAGGCAGCCTTCTGAGTGGTGTCCTTGATCAAGGGTGACATTTGAGAAGCAGCCCACGTAAACTATGGACTCCAATCCAACTACCCCAGTCAGGCTTTGTGAAGAACTTAAGTCAAGTCTATTTCAGTACATAAAGGGATTTTGCTAATTGAAGTCCATCTGGACTTCACATTGTATTACGATGTTGGAATCCATTTTAATTACCCATTGATCTAAATTTAGTTTGATCATCACAATATCACCACACTATGGGGAAGGGTTGAGGGTGCCACCTGTTTTTCCTAAATAAAACATATTAAAATATGTAATTGATTCCAGCCTGCCCATTGTGAGGTATAGAGAGACAGCTAATGCAAAGACATGACTCATAAACCGCCTGTGATCAAATAATTATTTGCAACATAATTACATCAGGTAGCAGATATTAAAAAGAAAACTTACGCTTACATTGGTTTAGGGACAATTAATGAATCCATTTTAAAAGTGTAACATAATATTCCACAATTTTGAAATTTTAATTGAAATATAACTAAAGAAATTATAACATCTAGTAAGTAATGTAATGGTGCAGATTAAACTTTTATTTTGTGCTTTTTAATTCCTAATTACATTATTGAACTTAAAATGTATTTTAAGGGTTTCACAGAGATTATTGGATTTAGAATCATTGTGTAGAATAACAATAAAGTTAAATGACCTATTTAAGTCCCAGATGAAGGCTTTATTCTCTAGAATAGATGGTTTTCAAAGCCCTTAGGCACAAAATTAAATAGACCAAGGAAATAACACATTCAAATATATGCATTGACATAACTGATGAATCTGACAGTCTATCACATCAAATTTTCTATATTTCTTTCAAAAGTCTTATAGGTAAATTGAATACTGATTGTTGAGTGAGGCTTTAAAGACTAAAATTGTGCCCTATATTTTTAGTTAAATTTTAATGGCCCATTTCATTATAACCATATATACCCTTCGCTTCCAGACAAAAACACCCTCCCCACTGAGAAGTCAGATACTGCATTGGCTGAATCATCTCCTCAGCTATAATGACTTTTCTCATTTGCAGGTGTAAAATAAAGTGCCCAGCCTAGACTTGCTTAACTTCACACTGAACAACATATTTCAAGGAATGGCGTGAACCTTGGCCAAATATTTAAGTCTTCTGAATTACTCATATTACAAACCTACCATCGCCGTGGTCTATAAAAATATGTCTCTTGTACAAAACTTTTAATTAAGTTCAAGCTTTTTTTTTTTTTAACACAACTTCTATTTGTTTAATAATATGAAACCCCAGATGATCTAAGCCCAGTATTGACTAGTTTAATTGCATCCTTCCGGTCAGGAGCATTTCCAGTGAATGCATTGTAGACACTCAGGCTTTCCTGTGGAAACACAGTGTAAAAGAAAGTAAAGGAAAGTTATTGTATTAGAATGAGGGCAGTAGCCTCATGACGGGTTCCATGTGGCTCCCTTACAATGTGTGAGCTGTTCCGGGCAGGGCTTCTTCCCGTGCTGGGAGAAAGTCAGGAGGGCTTCCTGGGTGCTGCAGCACCCCTGCTGACAGGCTGCTGCGACAGCCCCAGCAGGTTTCAGTATAAAAATACAGACTATCAGAGCAAGTGCTCCAAGAACATCCAACCCCTGCCACACGCTCCTTCACTTATGAAATGTATTAACAGTCAAGGGGAGAAGTGAGGCAAGGAGGGCAGGGCCCATGGTCCCTCTGGAAAATATTGGAGATAATAGTTTTTAATACATCGAAGAATCGGGCGCAGCCTCACACACCTCAGAAACCTCCAAAAAGCCATGTAGACTGGACTAGTGTGGTCTCCAGGGTGGGATCCTGGAACAAAGTAAAATAACTAGTGGGAAAACTATTGACATCTGAGTAAGTTCTGGCATTTAGTTAATTGTAATGTTCCAATGTTGTTCCCTTAGTTGTAACAAACGCACTATGATAAATAAAATGTTAACAATAAGGAAACCAGGCAAGCAATATATATGGACCTTGTACTACCTTTGCAACATTTTGTAGATCTAAAATTATTTTAAAATAGTCAGTTTATTTAAAAAACCTACATCTGTCCTAATAGTATAGAAAATGCCACACGGAAATTGACACATGGAGCACATGATACTCAGGAGCACTTTGCCTAAGAATTTTCACCTCGACATCAGATATCAGATAAATCAAAACGTAATTAACGGTTACAAAACACGCTAGAATCCAGCCCCCAGCCACCAAAACACCTAACCTATCAAAAATTGAAGCAAAACTTTCACTTGTCTACACTGCAACATAATGTCTAATAATAATATTTTGAGAATGAAAAGTGGTGCTATCGATTAACTAAAAAATGTAAGCATTCACTAAATCTTCACTACAACCTGGACAAGTTGCTCTACTGGTTTGGTTTTAGGATCTCTTATGCATTTAATTACACTCAAGAAGTGATTAGCAGATTTAGAAATGCCAGAGGATCTGTGTCTTTGCACACACAGAACTTTATCTTGAAGATTCCTGTGACTCCTCAGGTTGTATCTTTTCAAGAAGATGACTTACTTTGTAGCAGGAGATGCCAGGAGAGTAATGCATTCCTTCACTAGATGAGCATTTACTACATATCTACTATGTGAATGGCAAAACGACCACTGGGATACAAGGGTTAATAAAAGATCCTCCTGACCTTGAGGTGCAATTACTTGGCATAAAAAAGGGAACATACAGAATGGCAAATATCAGTCCACCAGGAGGCTAGAAATATGGACATGAACCCACATTCACTGACGAGTCACATCAATGCAAAGAAAACACACGGTGTCAGCAACTCAGCCTTTGGACATAGCCTATTTATCTATTTTTTTCTGATATTAGAGAAGACTATATTTGTCTCTGCACACATTGTCAGAACAAACAAGGCACACACATGGAAGCATGTTGGGGCTTTCAAATTAATGAAATTATAAAACTGAACTCAACAGTGCATCCTCGGTTGATAGTATTTATAATATGCGTTTATCGTTAAGCATTGCATAAATTCAGGTTTTGAAAATTCATAAGAACTAGAGGAAGCTAATTTGGCACTATATAAGTGAAATACTATTTCATTTTTTGACTACCCAAAGCCTGAGGTGACTATAATCCCCTTTAAATGTTTGATGTGGGGTTTTAAAAGCCTCTGGTATAAGGAATCGATCCAACCAGGACATTTTCATAATAAAGTTCCTATCCAGCATGGAATTTCTGATGCCAGTGAGTTAAATAAGGGCAAATATGGAGTCCCTCGTGTCCCCTACTTTAGCAAGGCTTCACCTGCTTGTTTGCTTCTCATTCTGGCAGTATTTTTGCTGAACCTAAACCGATAATAATGATCTACTTACATGGCCTGTTGTGTATATCTGTCATATTAAAATCTGGACTGTTTGTTTATCATGCTGTGATCTATAGCTTTCTATTAATTTAATTATACTAAAAGATCTTAAAAGCCTTGGGCTAAGTAACATGTCAATTAGAAATGAGTTTAACTTGGAATAAATATACATTTAATACTTATAATTTATTGCTTTAAATACAAACAAAGCCTTCACTATGACACAATCTATTATTAATTGCTCCAATGACCAGAGCCCAATTAAGTAAATCCATTTATATTTTCTTCAGAGAAAGTCGATGTTCATTTCTCTTAGGAAGTACTAGATGCTTACATTTTCCTTTCTCATAAACCAGTAAAGCCACAAAGCGCATTCGTGTGTAATGAATTATGTCACGTGCGAAGTCAGGGGAGGTGGGAAAGCCAGTAGCCGGGCTGTCATCTCTCGGAAAAAAGTAACACCCAGACCAATGTCAGGCTCACTTAAATGTTTCACAAATAAACTATGATTTGACCCGATTACAGACTAATTAACTGCCCTTTCATGAATATTGTCGACTCTCAGTGAATAGAATTCAGGTAGGCATCTCAAACTGCTGTAGTGTGTTCTCAGCAATTATACTTGGCCCGAAAACAACTCTACTGTTGGCTTTGTTTTTTTGGCTTGTGTATAAAAAGTTGCACATAAAAATGTCAGTCTCAGTGCTGAGAATAGATAGTTAATGCCGGGGGTCACATTTTTATAGCAAAAGTTGTAAATCTCTGAGAAATAACATTTATAGTGGAAACCCTGACACAATATTTTATGTACTCATGCTGTTCACAAAAGAAAGAATTTAGGAGTTTAGAAATTTTATAGTGTGAAACTATAAACAAATGTACACAAATTCACTTTCATAGGTTTCTGTTATTTTAAATCCTCCCTCCAAATCTGGGAATTTTTTATACCTTTGTCATATAGTGTTTGTCCACTGAAAATTTTCTTCCAAACATAATTTACTTTAATTCAGATAAAATTATTATGTTTTACTATCAAATATTCTAAACATTGTTTTGCTTTCCAACATGATGCATACCAGATACCTCTAAAATTTCTACCAAAGCTCAGTAATAACTTTATTCTGTGTGATCTAATGTATGATCTTAGTTTATAAATTAAGGCATTCGGCTATTTGCTGCAAAACATCACCATGTCCCTCTGTCTCCTCAGGGTGGTGCACCATCGTGCTTAGGAAGGCAGGCTCTGGAGCACTCTACCCTCAATCCAGTACTCTATCTTTAATCTGGAAATGGTGACAGTAATACATATCATGGTATGTATGAGATACAAACAAGGAGAGACATCCAAAATACTTAGTAAGAAAGCAGCTACCAGGGAACTGTAGATATCATTCACCTAAGCAAGTCTTCATGTCTCAATAGAATGTAGGTACATGGACGGTATTATATTCAACATCAGCTTTTCCAGGCTAATGTTTAAGTCATATGTGTGGCTTATGCAGGTGCAACTGTAAAGTCTGTGTCTTTCATATCTAATAAAGTTGAAAAAAACAATAAAGGTTTGAAAGATAGATGTCAGCTTTCTCAACTTAATATTCTATTCTACTTACTGGAATATTAATTTAATGCCTTCATCTAAAATCTTGAGGAAACAGTGCTAAAAAAAAAAAAAAAAAAAAAACACGCATCTCCAAAGTGGCAAAACAGCTCAGAGCATGGACAAGACCAATAGAAGACAGAGGCAACATTTTTTTTTCCTGAGCCATGAGAAACTGAACAGAAATTTCTTGGATGTTCAGATTCCACTGGTGAGAGGTAAAGATTATCCTGTTAGAATGAAATGATTTCTAGATTAACTCATTCAATGATGTCTGGATTAACTCATTTAACATATTAGATTAACATACATGCTTATAAATAGCCATTTCCACAATGTTTTATTTTACATGCTCATTATAAAATATAAGTGCATATCAGTGACAATATTCTTACACATAAAATATTTAAATTTTAAGCTTCAATGGAAAGATATATATTGCATTTATCATTGTGTTGGATTTTGTTTATCATTTGTTTGTTTGTCATGCATTGAGAAGACTATGACTCTTTCCTGAAGAGCAAAAAGAGTCAATCTTTACTGATTTTTTAATTTTTTTATTGTACTTTAGATTTTTAAATATAGATTAAATGGGATAGATTTGAAGAAAGCCAGAGAGAAGTTGTCTCAGTTCAGTTTTCCTAAAGGAAGTTCTGGTCAATGACTAAAGTGAGAAATGCATTGTTCAATGGCATAGATATTAAAAGAAAAAATTAAAACACAATCAATTGCTTTGAAATTTATGGTAATATACGCAACAGTAAGAGAAAAGAAATTATAAAATGTGTCTAGTATTGCAATGACACAAAGAAGTGATTGGGTAAAAGTCATTTATCAACCAGTTGAATGCTTTCTTGGGGGATAAGATTTCCAGTATTTCTAGGAATATTTCCATACTTATAAAAACTAGATTACATATAATTTATACACAAAAATAAAATATAAACAGTGTTTATAAGTATAACAAAATAACATTCAAATGTATTATTGAAATATATTATTTTATTTTGAATTATTTAAATTTAAATAAGGTGAGAGGTTTATAACTCAATAAACTCATTTATTATTAGAAAAACATCTTGAACAGAAACAAACATTACAAGTGGAATTTTTTGATTATAATAAACCTGCATGCATCCCTTTGTGTGCACATTCCCACATATCCACAATGAAGAGTTATATGGCCTATGAAATACGTCTGTATACCATTAACGAGAGTGAACCATGTGAGAGCTCCACGTTTACCCCTCTCAAAAACACCTGAGTAGTAATGCTCCCTAAGTATCGAATAGGGGAATTACCAAGGCACTTAAAGCACTCTAGTCTCAGATGGAGCTGAGATTTGAACCTGATGTCTCTCGACACGATCGCTGAATGCTAAGAACTGTGCCCATCGGCCCATCAGTCTGAAAGTACAGAGTCCTTAACTAGATGTAGACATGGGCATTGGCCCAGATAACAGATACCTGCACACTGATGATTATTTACTTTGCATTTTTTTCTGCTTTTACTATTTAAATTCCATCCTTATGTTAAGAAACTCTGAATGTTTATTGAACTGGTAACATCCAACCTTATCTAAATGGTGATACCCAATTCCAGCCTTGTGGGAAATCTTACATGTCTAATCCTCACTTGGATATAAAAGTACACACTCTGATAAAACAACCTACAGTGATTTATAAAACTGGCATAAATGTGCATTGACAGTCTATGTTTATTTGAATTTGTTTATAAATATTTCCACACAAAATGTTTGCATAACCATATCTGCATCCGTGAATGCACATATATTTTCCTCTCCATGCATTAGAGGTAGCACTGGGTGTGTGAGGGAATGCCAGTGGGAGCAGGTCTACGTCAAAGCAATAGAATTGCACAGGGAGAGAGGAAAGGGAGCCCTACCGAACAATAAAATATTCACAAAATAAAGCCCACACCACAAGTAATTGAACTAAACAATGGTGATACAGACAGCAGCATTGGCTGAGAATTAATGATCAGCTGGGAAAGTTGATCGTCCGAGGCAGTCATTAATCCCCAAGAAAATACCCTTCACCGAGGTCACTGTGACTGTCAGAACCCATTCTTTTCTTCGATGGGGGCTCTAAAACCCTTCATTTTTCTTGGTTTCCTGCTGTATTATCATTCCTTCAGGTGTTTGTGAAAGAGATGACTTTGAAGGATGCCAGACTGAACTTACTATTTCAGAATAATTGATCTCCAAGGCATCAACCAACCAAACACATTCTTCCAGGGTGGAATATTTTATCTGGGCTGAGTAATATTTGAGTTTTTTGAGTCATGAAAATGTAGTAAACTCTGAAATAAAATTTCTGCTTTATGCTGGACCATAATGCTCTTGGAAGAAGACCTTATTAAACATATATTCTGGCCTGGCTTAGTGGCTTACTCCTATAATCCCGGCACTTTGGGAGGAGAAGGTGGCCGACCACAAGGTCAGGAGTGTGAGACCACCCTGACCAAAATGGTGAAACCCTGTCTCTACTAAAAATACAAAAATTAGCTGGGTGTGATGGCAGGCACCTGTAATCCCAGCTATTCATGAGGCTGAGGCAGAAGAATCACTTGAACCCAGGAAGCAGAGGTTGGTGTGAGCTGAGATCGTGCCACTGCACTCCAGCCTAGGCAGCAGAGAGAGACTCCATGTCAAACAACAACAACATATATTCTTAGTTTTCATTGCCATTCAAAATGAGACTAAGTACACAAACCACACAATTAACTTTACTTGCAACTTCTCGTATCATTTATATACAAATGTCATTATATACAAATGATATTTATATACAAATGACATGCAAGTAAAGTACACAATTAAATCTGATTACACTATTTTGTAAAAATATTTGTGGAGAGAGATCCAAGATGGCCGATCACTAGCAGCTCAGGATTGCAGCTCCCAGTAAAAGCGCAGAGAGCCAGTGGACGCCACACTTACCGATAAATTTTCGCTGCCCACGGACCAGGACATTCCCAGTGGAGGAGCCCCAC